>JAWQUT010000039.1:1819632-1872760 GCA_033807755.1 Ellobium chinense | reverse complement strand
CCTTATTTTTTTACCCTTCAAAAAAGAAAGAAAATAAAAGGAAGTCGTGGGCGGTGGAAACGGTCATTTCAACCAGGTGGTTAAAAACTGGGAAAATGAGCAAGTGGCGTGGGATGGGGGTGGCGGTGGTTTTGGATTTCGATCTGTGCTGGTGACCCATTATAAATCTGATTCTATAAAGCTGAGAGACCACCAGCCCAGAGCCCCTCCTTAGCTCACTTGCTCATTAGTTTCCCACAGCGGGGCCTTTACAGAACCATCCCCTAGGCGGTTTCGGAGCAGAGACTCAACTTTTGTTCTCTCCAAACAAACAGGGGGCTAAGTAGCTTAATCAGCACAATGCTGAAGGACCCGTTGATCGATCCATCCTCCCACAAGGCACAAACCACACCCGCGCCGGTATGACTATGAGTATGGGCGCTAGCTCACTGTGTGACTGTAACTAACACTAACAGGGCGAATGGGATTGGTGCACCCGTCCTTAGCTAGTTGGGGTCACGAAAACTAGCGCAGGAGAGAATGATATAATATTAATAATGTTACTGTGTAGGGCCATAGGCAGCTGTTGCAGGGGCCCTTTAACAAAGAGGGTTAACAACACCCGAGAAATCACAAAGAGAATTCTGCACTGCTTTGGAGTTAGTGGACCTATGTCTACCATTCAAGGAGTTGTGGTAATCTGCACTGCGGGAGGGCACATGGGGTTTGGGCCTGCTATCAGGGGGCCCATGGATTCTGCTGGTCGCTGTCGGTGATTTAAATAGGGTTCTTTCAGGGGGCTCTTTTGTATTAGAATTGTAGTGAAGTGGCCAAGGAGCAGCTGTTGCTCGCTGACATTGACTGAAGAAGGGGCCCTTTAATATAGAGAGTTAACAAAACCTGAGCAATCACAATGAGAATTATGTACGGGAATGGACAGGCCTATGTCTGTTGACTGTTCTCAGGGTTGCGTTGGTCTGCATCGCAAGGGAAGAGGAGAAAGGGGGGGGGGGAGGAGAGCCATAAAGTTAGGCCTACTATCAAGGGACCTGTGGGTTCAGTTCTGCTGGTCGCTGCCAGTTTTTAAATAAGAGTTATTTCAGGGGCTTTTTTGCGTGAGAATTGTATTAAAGTGGAGAACATCTCTACTCAATAAAAGTTATGAAAGTTAGCACCACAAGATGATCCAAAATATTACGCCTGATTTGAAAAGGCCCTAAGTCTATAATGTTTGCAGAGAGCCATAGAAGAAGTGATTCTTTCATCAAGAAACTTGACTTCCGATCACACAGTTGCATTGTGAAATCTGCAGTGGCTCGTGCTTAGATGTATCAAAACTACAGTGGACCTGAAAGGACCCTAAAAGATTAGGCTTGCGTAAAGGGCTCTGGGGTATTATTTCTTGCAGTCAGTAATTAATAAAGTGCCCATTTATCAAGAAACTTAACTTTCACCCCCATAACGGTTGTGTGGGCATTATATTAGATCGTGGTGCTGTGAAAAGCTTCAAAGGCCTCTGCAGGCGGGCCCGGTTATCCTATGTGCAAGGGGTCGCTAAGGCTGTTGTTGTTTATGAACAGTGAGTGAACATTGGTCCTTTTGTGCACATTTGTTACTGCTGCGCATTTTTGTTGTTGTTGTTGTTGTTGTTGCAAAGAGGACGACGAAGGGTGAACAATGATCAAGGATACCTTAGAGTCGAAGATGCTGTAGCTTAACAATACAGGGAATGTCGGAAGACAGATCCTGTCCCAAACTTCTTAGAAAACGCCAGGTATATTTTGTGTGTGTATTTTTGGGGCAATGTGTGCATGTGTGTGTGTGTGTGTGTAGGGGGGGGNGGGGGGGGGGGGGACAAGAAATGAGAAACGACGCAGTTTCGGTCATATCTTTAAGAATACCAACAACAAAATAATGCCCAAAATAAATCAGTATTAAACAATAACAAGCTCTCTGACTCCCTAGTGAAAGCACAACGATATCATCACCATCATTGGCCTTGCATGATTCACTGTTTGTACAACCGAGCGCGCTGGACTTACTCATTCTGTAGCCCCTATCTCTTCAACAACAACTGGTCAGTTCAGTTCACCAAAAGTGCACCCATTCCACCCGTAGCGATTCCATTCCACAGACCCGACAGGGCAGGGAGTGCACTTCCGCGAACTGTTTGTTCCCTTCGTTGCCGCTACGTTGGCAGACGAAGCACATTGTCCGGGATTTCCCTGGGATTTCGAGGTCAGAGCAAAGGCTGCTGACCTAGTTTGTCAGAGTGCAGTATTCGCATAATTTGTATGATTTCAAATCACACATAACCAGCACGGCCATAAGTCTGCTGAAAATGTTTTCGTTCCTAATTTCTGCAAATTCGTTCTCAACTCTTGGACAAGCTCTCAAGATCGAGGCGTGACCGCTATCAAAAAGACGAGCCCAGTCACGAGGGTGGGAGCGAGGTTATTCACGTCATCACAAGGAACAGCGTGTCCGTACTGAGGCAACGGTCGTGACTAAGAACGGGTTATCCGACTTCTTTCAGCCAATCGCAGCGCAGGCAAATTTGGCCGAGGTATAAAACCCCACTTCGCGCGTGGCGAATCATCAGACATATCGAACGGCAGTTCCAAATCTACGTCCCGTTATATAAAGAAGAAAGAAATTTCTGCAGTGTTTCTTTGTTTCATTCTGCTACTTAGTGGAAGTGAAATTATTCTACAACACAAAGGAATCATGACACTGACGGATGTGCTTCGAGCTCTTACAGTGGACACAACAGATGCAATGGAAAAGTGAGTTAAAACTTCGGGGAAAACGTGCAGTTTTGTGGTGTGCATCAATATAGTCTAACGTCTTGTGGTTATCCCATTAAGGGCGTAACTGAAATTATTTGAATTCTTGACAAAGAAAGTGGAAAAAGCAAGCTTTACGTGCAGGATGAACGTGTGGAAAGTTTCAGTGATTTAAATTCAGTGGATAAACGCCATTGTGTATCGTAAAGAGGAAGCCTGTGAAGTTCACGAATTTTGTTCATTTGCTCGTTTCAGATCTCCAGAAATGACCACGTGTGACCTGATCAGTACAGCCATTACCCAAGCTGCCCGAGAGGGAAGGCTGATTCATGGTCTTAGTGATTGTGTCACTGCACTCAGCAGGTAAGTTCAAACAAAAAGAAAATGTCTTTTAAGTTGCATAATCAAGTCATTACCTCCATTCATCCATCTGCAAGAAGTGTAGCATACTGTTTCAGTGTTTGTGGGTGTGTCTCCTACCATATGTTTTGACAGTTTTGTGTATGGATGAAAAAAACAACCAACCTTTGATTATATTGAATATAATCATAGTCTCCATACATTTTCATCATGCATTCCAATTTTTAACAGAAATGGTAACATCATTTCTTTGCTTTAAACAGCAAGGTCATAGAGATAGTGAAGTTTGCAGGATTCATAAACAAGTTGGGATACATTTCTATGGGACACAAAAGATGCTTTATTTTATAAACTTGGTGCATTGCATAGAGAAAGCTTTGATAGCATGCTGACTGGATATTCTAAATCTAATACATTCTTGATTGTTTAATCCACAGAAACCCCAGTGATGTTGTCATCTGCATCCTTCCACTGGACTCTGCAAACAGTGACATCAACCGCAACATCCAGACACTTCTCATTGAGTCAGTCTGTGTGGAATATGACATTCTCATTCTGAAGGTAAATATTCATTTTATATTTCCTAGTCTTGGTGGCCCCAAAGTTCTGGGCTGTTTTACTTTTAGCACATTGAACTTGTCTGCATTTGTTTTTGTTTTAACATTAATAACATCTCTGATTGCGGCACATTCTAGTCTCCCCATGCCATACCCCTAGTGGCCTGCAAAAACAATCAACCATTAACATTAACAGTTTTTGCCTGCTGTTGTATTCCAAATGGATACCGCATCACTGAAGTATCATTCACACTTTCATTTCCTTTAGGTGTAGAGATACATATTTAATAAATAATGTGGTGGGTAAGACAGAGCAGCTGCACCATTGTACAGCAATATACAGTGTGATATCTAAATATGTACTTATGACGTGTAATCTAATCCCATCTCTTCTATTTGTCTAATTTCAGCTGGACAGTAATGTAATTCGCTCAGGAATGACTTCACCAAGTGCAGCCTCTGATGTGGCTACGTCCAATTTTTTCAGCGGAAATGCCAATGTTTCATCTGAGCTTGACTGCTTTCTGATTCAGGTGAGTTAGCTTTTCAGTTCTACACAGAGAATGTTGTCAGCCCTTGGCAACCATTTTCACAATTCCTTTTGAATGCATTGCGGTGCAAGTATCATGTATGTGAGAAGACTGGAGATTTGAAAGATGATGAAAGACTACATGAGGGTAAATGTGTGAGTGTTTTTGCATGAAATTTCAGTGTGAATACACAAGTTTGAAAGCGGTAACTGTGCATCAGATTTATATTGTGTACATGTAGGCCTACAAGTATAAATTTGCATTTTTTTTTGTAGGCAATTGCATTTTATTATACAAGGATATGAATTCTCGAAACTCAAGTCTTATGATTTTTTTACTCTTTCTCTATTCACAGCATGGTGAGGATGGCCTCAGCTGCAGCGACAAGAAATTGCTGCACATGTTCCAGGACATTTGGAATGATGGGGCACAAGTCAAAGGCTTTGAGGAGTTCCCAGAATGATGCTGTGGTCGAAGTGTGTGACACAAGAATGAACTATTTCAGGTGGGACATTTTCACCATCGAGTTTCCAGCTCCAAGCTGAGTTTGATAACCACAAAATTAAAAATACAAAATGAAGAAAAGAAAAACAGCTCAAAAATACATGGTTTTAAAAAAAAAATGAAAATAATGGAAAGAAAATACTTCACTGTAAAAAATTATAAAATGTACTATTCACGAAGCATGATGGCCTAAGTTTCAGATTGCTTTTATCTATCTGAAGCATCCAAACTTTAGCTTTTCTCTATTCTTTGACTGAAAAAGTCTACTAGGACAGAATGAACTGAAAATTGCTTTGTCAGCAGGGGTCTTATATGTTTGCCTGCTTATTATATTACAGGATCTCTCTAGTTCCTGACAATACACACCTCACTCAGAGTGCTCTTCAGCCAAGGTAGAGGCATTCTGCACTCACCACCAACAGACTGGTTGCAGAGAAGTGTGAATCATGCCCTGCGCTCTTACTCTTGAGTGGAAGTCAAGCTTCTCAGCCCAGCAAGAAGAGTAGCCTGGAAGGTGACGCACTGGATGATAGCTGTCCAGTTTAACCGCCATGGAGTTTTCACTGTACTGTATGTGCTCACACAAGAGGAAGGAACTTAGTCTTAATAATACTTTGACTTTGATCTTGACAAGTTCAGGATGCAAGGCTTCTAGCTTGAAAAACTGTTGGAGGACATCTTAGGACTGGCCATTAGTGATTCATATTCTGGCAGTGGAGTGTGCATGGCTGCCTTGGAAGATAAAGACTATAAGATCTGAAGAAACTTTTACATTTTGTCAGTCATTTGTGGAATCAACTGTAACAGAGTGTTTCAATTCAAGACATTGTTTGTATAACATTTTAGTGCCTTCTGACAAACTTTTGTGGCTTTTATTCTTTTTGTTGTCAATGTTAGATGTAAACATATGATGTGAACCTAATTATGTGCTTCTGAGGCAAGAAATAATGCATAGGGGAACATATTTTGTAACTACTGAATAGTTTGTTGATACCCCTTTCTTAGGCAGTTGCACTGTTTATACTGACAGTATGATCAAGGCATGCTATAGAATGAAGATAGTAATGGCTGGCATGCAGGTGGCAAAGTTTGCAACTTAAATAGAGCATAACCTAAAGTGGAATCACAAGACTATGTGACTAGGTTAGTTGAAGTGGTTGTGATACAGAAATGTACCTTGTGGAATGTAGGTCAGGTGATTGACCTGGGCTGGCTGCCATTATAATGTACCCTGCCATATTCTGGTTAATGTTACCAGTGGCATGTGAGGATCTGTAACATGACCTACATATGTAGCATGAATCAGCTTCTCTTCGTTCATGACTAAGTAAGCACCTTAGAAGATTTTATGCCCTTAGAAGGGTACTTGTGTACTGAACAGTGGAATTTTGGTAAAATAACTGCCCCTGATCCAAGCTCTGAAGGGCATATTGATGATATTGCCAGAAACTTCTCTTTGTGCAGAATGCAGTACGCAAAGGTTGTAAACAGTCAAGATGTTTGAATTGTGATAAGTTTTGTGCAAAGGGCCGTGGTTGTGTTAACAAAATTCCACTGTTGTTTATTTGTCTTTATTGTCAGCCAGATTCAGATTTCATCATGATCTTTGCTCAGCATTCGAATCTCAGCATTCGAATCGGCTTAGTACTCAGAATGATACATTTCATCATGCATGACTGCAGCTTTTCACTGTACTAGTTTCATATTGAAAGCATCAGCTGAAATTCATTGACCCCTTGATTTAGCAATTAGTATTGGTGCTTGGTGCAAACTTATTGTCATGCATAAAATTTCATTTAGTGCTGTGTGTCGGTATAAAGGAAGAATAGGTCATCTCCAACATTTGTTAGTGAAATAATGAATTATCATAAATAATCATAACTGAGAGATCACTATCATTCTGAAATATTTTTTCCATTTTTGAAATACCCTGACCATGATATGTGCTAGTTTATAAAATAATTTATCCTTAACCATGAAGGTGCTGTATTATGTGTATCAAGGAATTGTTACTGTTACAATTTACCAAAGAAGTTCATGCGCTCATTTTACTTATCAGAACAACCAAAGGGCCCTTTCTGTAATGAAAGACCACTTGTTACAGTGACTCACTTTCCAAATGATCCCCTCAGGCATCTCTGACATCACCACAGGTTTTCCTGGTATGCTTTCAATCAATGTGACCAGGAATGATAGGGGATGAGTCATTGACTCATTGGCTCAGATCCTTGTTGTGAGTCATCAGGCTGTGAGGCAAACAGATGAGAATGATGAGTGGGCAATAATCATTGCCACTGTCTCTTTATCTCCTGGTGTGGAACAATAGATCATTGGTATATACAAGTTATGCTTGCTTAATAATGGTGTCAACCTGTGTCATGTGAACTCAGTCACAATGGATGAATGTAGATCTATCTCAGATCTTGTGACATCTACAGACTTACCGTGACAATACGTACTGATGTATCCGTTATCAGCTATGGGTTGGATAACCTACTCAAGTGTTATCTGAGAGCACTTGTGACTGCTGGGTAGATGTTACACTAGTTACTGAGTATGACTGCGGTGGAGTAACATGACTCTGAAGTTTCATCTTATCTCTGTAGAGAATAATAGTACCATATCACTGATTGTGTGACATTGTGTTTTAATTAGATACTATGTCTCACTGATTGTGCACAAAAAAGCTCATCCAAAATAAACTTGCATTGATACCATCTCTGTGTTTTGTATGTTATATTTTCTGCCTACTGTAGAGTTGAAGTTCAGGCTATCTGGATTTTTTTTAGGCTTGCTTTCCATTGTTAAGTGTTAATCTATTTTCTTTCTTTGTGGTTGTGCAAAGTGTCTTTGTTGTGACATAAACAGTGTTACCACACACACACAAAGACATCATACTGTATCTACATGTGTACATGTCACAGCTTATTCTTTCTGAAGTTCAAAGACTTAAAGTCAACTCCACTTATTTGCAATCTGCTTAATTGCAGCTCCTATTCATTGACAATTTTCAGATTAGTTTAAGTACTGTAATATCTTTTCCAAAAAATCACCTTCACCTTTCATGCTCCTAATAGCTTGCAATTAGGCGGAGTTGAGAATGCTACATAAATGATAAAGTGATGATGAAGTGGAATTCCTAGAGAAAGTGGAGAGGAGAGGCCAGTTACGAGCAATGTCAAGAGGTCAGAGGGCAGTACGAGGAGAAGTGGGCTCTTGAGGTGGAGAGTAGAGCCGTATGGCAAAGTATGTCAGGAATGTTCGTTGATGAGAAAATGTAGTGAACTACACATAGCTCGTTTAGCTAGACCTACATGACCTTTGAGCATTGTGTTTGCTCTTCACCTGGGAACACCTCGCACTCAGCCAACATTGACAGGGTGCAGTCAGGGGAGTGTGATAGTTGAATGATGATTTTTCTGCGCATTGTTCTGGTGCAGAGAAAAACAAAATATGTACTGTATTGCATCGTATGCATTACAGGCGCAGTTGCGTGGGCCAAGTGGTTGTTGATGAAAAATGGGCAGGGAAAAGACGAAGCACTCCTAGCATAAAATTTATCGGGCCTGGTACTGGTAGGAAACTGGGACTGGGATTCTGTTGAAGGCACTCGAAAGTGCAAGTATAGAGGAACCTCGATATTAAGAACTCATTTAATAAGTATACCTTGTTATAATGAATTTCACATCCACGGATTCATAATTACACTATTAAGTCATTACTCAGGTGGACCTGGATATTAAGTTAACCTCAATAAGAAGTATACTTGTTCCATACACCAAAACATACTTTATATCGAGGTTCTACTGAGCTATAGTCTACTTTTTTTTTTTCGTTTTGAGGGTGAGAGGATAAAGCACTGAGTTAAGCTGCGTGCAGAGTTTCGGGGAAATCGAAACATAAGGAGAAGCAATACACAAGTTTTAACGGAAAAAAAAAGAGTGAAAACTAAAGTGCCGTTCGTCTGGAACCCTCTTGTAAAAATCTTTGCATGGCTTAGAAGACTTTACACTTAAATGTATCAGACAGAAAACGTAAAAGAGTATTCAGTGTTTTAACTGTGCAAAACTAAAACATTCACAGTGGAATTCTGATAATACAATCACACTTTCGAACCAAGCTTTTGAGAATGTGTTGTCGGAAGGTTTGTGCCGCGTTGTGTTAACAGAGTTCCACCGTACGTGTAAATAGACATGTCATTAGTATATTTTGTTTTGTGGATGAAACAGAATCACGCACAGAGTAAGCATCGTTTTCAATTTCAGTGACTAAGAAGTGTTATTCATTACCGGGAAATCCAAGGAACGAAAACGTGCCAAGTATTTTATCTACCAGGATGTAACTCTAACGTTGGCTAACATAATATTAATAATATACAGTAATGTCACGCATGCCATGCTGGTCTATCCTTCATGACATAGGCCTACTAGCTACAGTTACCTTCCTTCCACATGATCACATGTTAATCATGGGTTAACCTCACAACGTACAACTCACGCGCACTTGGTTTTCCCAGCAAAACAACACGCACGCATCAGCTATCTGTGAGAGGAGGAAGGGGTCAGAAGGTCAACTCTGGAAATTTTGTTTTTGCTGTATAACTAAATTTTTATACTGTAGTAGATTTAGCACGGGTCAGTGCCATTCCAAGACAAGGGGGAGGAACTGGACACTGGAACCAGGTGCCGCCCTTCCCTGGCAAATACTTGCAGGTGAATTCAAAGCTCGACAAAAAAATTTCCAGATTCTGATCAGGAAGGATGCAAAGCGATAGTCGCTGTTAGGAGAGTGATCGGAAATTTGCAGTACTTGGCTGTTGCTAAAGTTTACAGTTATTGTTTGAACAGAACACTCACACATAAAAATAAGGAAGCATATCCATGCATATCTGATTCAATTTTGTCGATTTACGTGGTCGATATAGGAGAGTAATAAAGGAATAGGACGAAGAGGAAAGGGGGGGGGGGNNGGGGGGGGGGGGTGATCTGGGTTCGATTCCTGGCAGTTAAACAAAATTTGTAGCATTAGGAGAATTCCAACTAAGTTGTTTTGAATCCTTGATCTTTTACAGTGTTAAGAAATTCCCAAGAACACACTTCCCAAGACCCATACAGACAGTGACTGATCGGTCAAATAAATTGCCCCCTGTGAGTTTCTCCCTTACCATTCGGCTTTCTTTTAATTTAGGCTAGACTATGCCTAAAGATTAAAATCAGGAACTATTTGGAGGAAATTTCAGTCTGTTGTGACCCACAAGTGCATGTCTGAAAAGCAGGAGGGCATGTTGGAAAAGACCTACAGTATAAAAAAAACACCGAAAAGAATAGGATGTAAAGTGCAAAGAGCAGAGAAGATAGGCCTAATACTCTGTACGTTGGTCACAAACAACTCTGAGAAATACGACATAAACACGTGTACTAGGGATGGGAATATCCGGATGTTATACAGTATCATGTCCGTGTAGACCCCAACTGACTAGCGTTAGCATAGCCAACGTTGGCAGCCAGCAGCCTGCTGGCGATCACCGTGTTATGTTGGCCACATACTGACAACAACACGAAACTGACGTGGCGTATTTCATGTGGCATGGCTTGTGCAACACTTTGTACTGTAGCCTATATTATGTGGGAAAGCTAAAGGGGGAACACAGTGCTTTTGTAGCCCACGAAAAATGTAGAGCCAGAGGTGCTCAACCTCTCAGAAAAAAAACCAACAACAAACAAAAACAGGAGGACGCAGTTTTTATAAAGTCACCTTGCAAAGGCTATACAGTGGAACATCGACGTTTACAAAGCATGCCTTTAGTGCATGTATGAGCAGTCGGGAAGTGTGTTACGGTCACGGGTGAACACTAGGCTCGCACGTGGAAGCAAGGACCAATTCAGGCAGTAGTTAAATTGCCATGAAGTTAGCGTCCCTGTAGTGTAGTGGTAACACGTGTAGACTTGCAAGCTGAGAGACCCTGGTTCGATTCCCGGCAGGGACAGGAAATTTCTAGTGTAGGATTTTTCGGCCCATTTCTCGAAATTGATCATTCACAGTAATTTGGTAAAATCCCTGGTGACACACTTCCCTAAAATAATTATGTAGCATCATATAACATCAGAAAAATTATCAGACTGAGCTCACATTCCTCCCCCATAATAAAGAATGAATACTGTACTATCCTAAAGAGTCTACCTTGCCACCCGGTTACACATGGAAAATATACGCTGTACTTATTACTGAGGTAGACCTACACTCATTATTGAGGTATATTTCACCCTCAAAGACCCATTGACTGTGCCATATATGGCACATGAGCTTATGGTGTCGTCTTAACAATGATGTGGAAATTACTCCTCAAACAATAGCACATATCACTACATAACCATAAATAGTCTATATAGACAATATGAACTGATGAAAGTCAAGTTGGAGAGATCTAAACCATTTATTCAAAACATCTAAAAGAATCGGCTTTGTCACTACGTTAACTATTCTACTCTTGGGACTTAGGGGGTTAAATAACGAAGTCTACGAAAATAATGAAATGATAGAATAATAGTCCAGTAATAACGCATCTGTTCAGGCATACTTGTTGATGTTATCAAAGTCTTATGAAATGAATGCTTACTATTGGGGTTCCTTGTGTATAGATCTACAACGTGGTTGCATATTAATATTTCATCATGCTGCCCGACATTGAACAATAAAAAGCATTATTATATAGATCGCCGGGCATTTATTATTTTATTACCTTGGTAAATTATACATGTAATATATTTTAGGCTCTCCAGCCAACTGTTGCGCACGCCTGGCATATTTTAGCCTACGCTTGCTGTCCCAGGACAAGCTTAACAACGCAATTAATTTACAGTAATAAAGGCAAACAAATGGTTGTGTGGACCTGAAAACAACACCATGGAGTTTTTTTTTTTGTCTATTCCCCTTAGGCAATCCCGGATATCACGAACAGTTTCTCTGAACAATTATGTGGGCGGGAAGTTAATTTCCGGACTAGATCTAGTCTAGACCTTGACAAGGATGTTTGAGAAAGACAGGCATTATCTACAGTGCCAACAATTAACATTTACGCAGACCTACACTTGACTAATTCACTTACAGTGCACCATGTGACATCCCGTTTTGTCTGAAGCGCGATGAGTGCGTCATCATAGGCTACTTCAATCTTTATGACCACTAAGACAGTGCCTTGTAGTATTGTGCCTTAGCTATTGTAGACCTACGTATTGGGAAAATTAAGAAATAAAGATGCCAATGTTTTCTTCACTGTTGGATACACTAGGTTTTACATCTCTCATTACCTTATCCATGGGTCCCATGCCAAAATGCTTTCCACGTATGTTTTATGGCTCTTCCTCCAAATTTTTACCTAAAGAAAAATGCCCCTAAACCAATTACATAAAGATTTTTAGAATTTATTTGTAAAGTACTTGTCAGAGTAGCTACTGCTGTCCGTATTTGGAATGCTTGCTGTATCAAGAATAATTTTGTATGCGATGTAAAGCGCCTCGAGCTTTTCGGGGGTGAGGCGCTATAAAAATTCTCTTTATTATTATTCTTATTATTAACTTAGGCAGTAAAGCAGACTCCTAATACGAGTATTTTAGGCATTTTCACTCAGTAAACAGGGTAATCTTACCCACCTAGTAACAACCACAAAGTTTATACTTGAGTGTCTAAACCTCACTTATTCTGATACAAAGGCATATACACCTATTTAAGCCTTTGAAATTCAAATCCACCCCCTTCCCCATGGCCAGTTTTCTGATTTTGTAAGGACTAGTCTAGTTATTATTCCATACCAAAATGCCAGGTGCTATTGGCATCTTCATACCTAAAAGTGTGTATACCTTGCGCCGAAAAAAAAAATTTGAGGATTCCTATCCGAACTTCTTCGTTTATCTTTCTCTTCTCACAGAATAAGGTCCATGCAGGGCATCCCCATGGTCACATGCATAAGGAACCATTTTGCCCTTTGGTATTTAATCTTCCACGTCAAATGTAAAGACAGCTGCAATAGAATTCATACCAAGGCATGTTCAGCCCATCCATCCATTTCTCTGCCCTCTCTCTCTCTCTCTCTCTCTCTCTCTCTCTCTCTCTCTCTCTACGCAGTTTGGTTTCGGTAATGAAACTGATGACGATCATTTATAAAGTACTGTGATGCAGCACGTGTGTAATCGTCGTCGTTTTCATTCTCATCACATCCTGGATATTTAATGAGCATGGATAGGGATTACCCCGTGCTCAGCCTGAGAGACCTTGAACTTCGAACGTCGATACTTCATGAGTAGCTTAGTAAATTATGGTACTCAAGCTGAGAGGTCCAAGACTGTGTCCCAGGCACTCTCATCTCGGCCAATCCCTGCCTAAGCCTCGGAAATTTCTCGTTTCCCTTCACGAGTATCACAATATCCTGGATAACTTTACCGTCTGTGTTTCATCGTCACTAACGACCAGCTGGCTGGGGAATCCCAGAAACACGTGAAAATCCATGTGTCGTCAGGCAAGGTTAACCCTGGCCAATGGCAGATCAGTATTTATTCCACGTGATAATTTTAACCAATCAACACGTAGTGTTTTACTAAGCATCTATTTTTGTAGGCTGGTGCAATCCTGAATCAGCATTCCAATCGAGAACTCACAGAGCAACGGACAGAAAACTTCATCGTGCAGAACCAAGTGTTTAAGATTTGTGATAAATCGTCAAGAAATCGCACCAACAAGTTATTTCTTTTGCAAAATGACGCTAGCAGACATGATGGATAAAGAAAACGCAGTTGATGCAAGGTAAGAACTTGTTTTTTGTACTGAATTTTGCAGTTCCATTATCGAGGCTTAATAAGTAAGATGATGTCGTACCCACTACGTATTTCATCATGTGTTGGCAGGGGCAAAGTACACCAGGGTGTACACCCAGTAGCGTTTGAGGAGAACTCTGCTCGTTGCTTTTAATTAATGTTACATTTCATGAAAAAGAAGAAAATTGGGATTACTAGTGCTATGGTTGTCAGTGATACTGATACATGTGCATATTACCATACCAGTACCATGCGCAGTGATGAAAGCATTAGGCTGGAATCAGAAACGTTACTGTTTGTTGGGTAATAATGACACAGCACATTTGCATGCATCACAGCCGCAAAGGCTCCAGCAGTAGGACGATGTGCATGATGTGAAATGCATGCACAAAAGTGTGCTACAGGAAACTTTTAGACTGATCAGTTGCAGAGCAAATATCACATATCGTTTTATCACTTTTATCAGAACAGAGAATGCAAAGGAAAAAATAAAAAGCACAGAAACTGTCAAGGACCACCTGGGTACACGAAATGCATGATCCTTCATTTCTGCTTATGGTAGGCAAACTAGAGTCCAATCAAACTGCATAATGCCTTTCCCTAAGTAACAACAGCACCGATTTAGTCGAAATATAGACCTAGTCCATGACCTGTCTACAGGGTTGAGTAGCGAATATGTAGCGATAAAGTAGTGAGTACTTTTCCGTTAAAAAAGGTAGTTTTTAGCGTAGCGAATATAGATCTATATTTATAAAAAGTAGTGAATAGGTAGCGAAATAAAAAAAAAAAGAGCGATTTTTTTCGCTACTGACCGCTATTTTATTAACAACCAAAAAAAATTTAATGTGGCTATTAAATTTATTTAATTTTGGTTCAACCATCTAGCTGGCAACTTACCAGCAACAGCGGAACATTCTCAATGGCCAATGCGCGCCCAAGGGGCTTGCCAGGCTGACCTATCCATTGTGCTGCCTGGCAGCTCTGTTTATTTTAATTGGTTCGACCGCATTTATTAGCCTGGCAACTAGACAGTAGGTTTGCTCTCGAACTGGCGTGACGGACGTACCACAAGCACAGCCGTTCCGAGACGAGAAGCTTCAAAGTCGAGAACGAAAGGATGGAACCGGGGGAACCGAAGTATGTAAAGTTATACTCCGACCATTTCTCGTATGTGACAACAGTCGGCAACTGTGTCACTTTCAAGTGCAAGATCTGCCACAAGCAGTTGAAGGCAACACAGGTGTCGGCGTCCAATTTGTCGAAGCACATGGCGGTAAGTTCGATGGATTCAGATTTCACTTTTTTTAGTCGTAGATTTAGAATCTAGACTAGAGAGATAGAATCTAGTTGTAGGTTAGACTAGACTAGATAGTAGCATAGGCCTCGGCCCTCGCCCCCTCCCCCCACTAAATGAATAGTAGTCTAGGCTATCATACAGGATTCATTTAGTCTAGACTAGAACGCCTCGTCTCTGTCTGGTTAATCACTATCAATATTGATATAAAAGGATGTATCCAACTGGGACCGCACTTCCACACCAGTGCCCCGGTCTCATTGGGCCATAAGTGAGATGGTTAGATCCATCTTCAAGTGTCTTAGATTTGATTTCGAAGCCAAGGAGTGGGCGAGGGCTTTAGACCTATAAACAGGGGTGCTGTCAGGCATGGCTAGTAACACTACAGGAATGCCGTCCCTATATAAAGTCTTAATTGATAGAGATTTAACTTTAAGATGAAGAAGAATCTTTTTTCCATTTTCCTTCTTTCTGTTCTCAATATAAAATCAAGCATTTTTTATTCTAGGTCTGCTATTTGCTATAGGCCTATTTTGTCTTTTTTTTTTTTTTGCACACCAGTCAGATAATCTGCACTTATAAGTATGACCATTAAAATTTTCGCACAGAACTGCATTTTGGGGGGAAAAATGTCTACGGCATGATAGACAACATTAATGACAATGTCTAAGAAATAATAGTGCATGAACAAGAACATAATATTCATTTGAGTGGAGAAGACCTGAAAGATTCTCCCATGGTGATCAATGGAAAAATTGTAAGTTGTCTCTGCTAGATGACTTTGCCTACATAATAAATAGTATTGTTATTTGCCACAGGAACAAATGGGAGAAAGCAATTTTTTTAATATATATTTCATGTCAACTCTGATCTACAGACAAAACATAGCCACAAGGTAGAAGAGATGAACGCATGCAAGAAAAAGAGGAAGCTGGAGGAGGATTGTGGCCCATCTCAGCCACAAATTTCAACCTTCATTAGTGGGGCTTCATTCGAAGATGCTGTCCTCAAGTTTGTTATATCTGACCTGATGCCCATCAGTATTGTCGAGAAAGAGGGATTTCGGGGTGTGATAGATGCTGCAAGAAATTTTCCAGGAGCATCGGTGCCATGCAGGGCAACAGTGTCCGCAAAATTAAAGGTTACTTTTTTTTACACTCTTACACATTTATTACTACAATTATTTACCTTTGTTCTCACTGCAAATAGCACTTGCTGTGTGTGTATGGTGGTTGCAGCTACTAAGCTAGATGCTGGGAAGAGGAGAGTTATGAATATTTTAAAAACCAAAAATATTGATATTGATACAAAATTTTATTTCTTGTTATGAAAAGACAGAGCAAGACAAATATTTGTGATTAAAATTTTTGTGTTTGCTTTTGTTGCTTCCCCATTTTATTATTCTTAACTGGGTATCAATTTTATTTCTTTCTTCAGAAGAGATGCCAGGCCATGAAGGACCATATCCGCACTGAACTCCAGTCAGTGACGGATGTTTGCACTACAGCTGACTGCTGGACAGCTAGAAATAAGTAAGCTAGAAATCAGGGTGGAAAATATTTAATTACTGTTAATCCCTGTCTTCTGTGATTGACCCCATAGTCTTTTTGCATTATGACTATCTTTAAGCTAAATTTCAGTAACTAAATACTAGTTAAAGCTTAGGGCTCAGGGATATATCCAGTACCTACCCTAATTGGGGATGTAATGGAAAATTCCAGGCGTTTGGGCTGAGCCTCATTTACACCCCTGTTCTTTAGTATAATACTTTCTTAAAAGGGATGGTTGATCAAAGGAAAAAAAAAGATTGGGTACTTATTTTCACTATAATCTAATGTGTATCAATTCTCTTTTTCTTCAGGTCATTCTTAGGTATGACGTGCCATTTCATTACGGACGATCTCCAGCGCAAAAGTTTTGCTCTGGCATGCAGGCGTATTTATGGAAGGCATACGTACGATCTCCTTGCACTGGAAATCAACCGTGTGCATGAGGAGTTTTGGATTCATAACAAAGTACGGAAGACGGTGACTGACAATGGTGCAAACTTTGTCAAATCATTTCGGTAAGATGAAATTTCAGTCACTAATCAGCATTGTAATTGTCATGATTTGTCTTTATTGATTAAGCACATTCAGTACCTTCAGTGGAAAGACATAAAGTCAGTACAAATGGAGACAGTCACAACTTGTGACTGATAACATTTATTTCATAACTGATAACCTACGTTTCCTACTGAATTTTATGTGTTACAAATTTACTGCATGCACAGATAATGTTATTTTTGGCGTCTTAAATTGCAAAGGTTAATTATACAAACATCCCTGTACATATTTTGTGATTTGATAATGCATGAAACTCAAAATTGTACAGCTCAAATAGTAAGTTGGTAGAATGTGCATTTTTCTTACTGCACATACAATATGAGACCAATGCAGTCATTCACTGACATGATGGCATCAGCATATTTTTTCTTTTTTTTGTATTTTGCAGCATCTTTGGCCAAGAGAAAGAAGAGGATGATGAAGATGATGAAACTGATGAGGCCCCTGAGCCTGTTTCAATTAGTGACCTCGAGGTATCAGAAGAAACGCATATTCTTCTTCCACCCCATCATCGCTGTGCATCCCATACCCTGAGCCTAGTTGCCACACGTGACAGTGAAAATGCATTGGCAGACCAAACTTATAAGCTGCTGTACAGAGCAACCATGGGAAAGGTTCAAAGCTTATGGAACAAACAATCCAGGAGTCCACAGAATTCAGGTGAGCGTTTAATTTTGAATTGAATATTTGGCCTTTAAAATATTAACTGTGTGCATGGTGGAAGAAAAAAGTTAAATGAGCACTAGTTTAATTAATCCTAGAGGTAAATCGCTAAAGTGAGCTGTGCACAGCCAGGTGTGCAGTGTCTACATGGGAAGACTAGATGCATTAACAGTAAATGGTGAGCTTCATTCACTTGTGCGTTAGTTTGGTTACACTAAAACCAGTGTGCTTGCGCAATAAATTATACCTCTTGAGCCCCTCAATCTAATAACAAGAGCAAAATTTCTCTCCCACTATGCATCACTTTCATGTGTGGGTTTTCAGCAGTGACTAATCTGTTGCAACAGCCTAAGTCTCTGCCATGGTTTGCTCATTTGTTCATTCCTGAAAGTATGCAGACTCAGGTAATTTCATTCAGGCATCTTACATTTCTAATGTCTTTCTATCGCTCTTTTATTCCATCTAGATAAAATTCGTGAAGTATGTGGAAGACTTTTGATCGTACCAAACTCCACAAGATGGAATTCAACCTTTGATGCTGTTACGTGCTTGGTGCAGCTGAAAGAAAAGTTGGATCTGTTGTGTGACACCATTGGCTTACCATCCCTCAGGGATAATGAGAAGGAATTCCTTCAGGAATTTCAAGAGGTAAAGGGTTTTTAAGTTTTATACCTCTTAATATTTTAATTTGTTTGATTAGGTTCCTCATGTAAGTTTAGTGGTAAGGTTTAGATAAACTATTGCTAGGTATCACAAACTGATTTTTTTTTTAATTCAGATACAGCAAGTTGTTTACCATATTCTTATAGATCTCAGTGAGATGAGAAAATGATATAAAATTTGTTAACATAGCTGCACAATTTAAAAAGTTACATATGTTTGAAATCGGCAATTTTTGCAATGAAAAGGGGCCTTTTCACAATGAGTAAATAGTGCCATTTTTGAACGCCCATAATTTGGTCATTTAATTGAGTAGGTGCCTAAAATTTCACATAGTCATTGCTTAGGAGACAGTAATTAAGCCTAATTATGGATCTAAAGTTAGCTCATTTGTCTCTTATAAATAGAAATAGGTAAACCACCAAATCTATAAAAGCTTGGTACCATTCAATCGGGAATTTAATACCCTGTCATATACAAGTTGAATAACAGCATTATCTTAATTAGGAACAAAATGCGAGAGGTTTTCCTGGGGCATCCCTCTTCCGTACCGCTGCGCTCCTGAGCAAAAAAACTGGCCTCTATACGCATTGGTAAATTTTCAGCCGCGAGTAAGCGGGAGTTTGGGATACCTACTATTACATTAGATTGAATCTGTGTAAGTTAAACTGCTTTAACTGTCATCATGTGAATTAATTTTTGTCAAGTTATTAATCTTTCTCTTTCGCTTGTCTTCTCTGTCACAACCTAGATAATGAACCCTGTGGCCACAGCCTTGGACTTGTTGCAAGGAGAGAAGGAGATATCCTTGGGATACTTGCTGCCATGTCTAGACAGCATCAAGCAGCAGCTTCTGGCCAAGCGCCCTGTGGCAAGGCATTGTGTGCCACTTATAGATGCCCTTCTTGTTGGAATTGAATCCAGATTTGCCCATTTCTATACAAACAAGGACTGTCTTGTAGCCACAGTTAGCCACCCAAGGTAGGTTTAGCTAAACATCTATCTCTGTCTTGAGTTTTGTCTTGCACAACACTACAACGTCCATATGAGTGGTTTATGAGAGAATGTAAACAGAATCTGCACCTCTCTAGAATTAAATATTTTTATCCATCTTACATAGTGTTTTGCAAAAAATATGAGGGTATCAGCAGCAGCCTGAGTATCATTTCACCTGCCAAGAACTGGAAACAAATATTTGAGGCAAATACAGATACATGACTGCCTCTATGTATTTTTGCAAAATGTACACTAAAGCACTGATTAATACATGTAAGTAATGACAAATTCAGGTGCAAATTGAATAGATGGACAGAAAAAGGAAATATGCTTCATACTCATCCTATAACATTTGCCCCTTTCATGTGCATCAGATGCTGACAATAATTATTATTGAATGCAGCACAAAGAAAGTAGTAGACTATTGCTCTTTGATTTGTGAACATTCTCAAATCTAAGACTGGAATATTGCTCACCTTTGCTCTTTTTCCTTTCCTTTGGGCTTGTGGCCAAAGACATGGAAATTTATTATATATATATATAAAAGTGACAAAATATAACTTAGTTATAAAATACTTCTATGATATTGGAATTTGTAACACAGAAGAGCTACAGTAAGTAAACCATTTTGCTTTGCCTACCCTCTTCTGAAAGATCTTGCTTTTGTTTTTCTCTAGATTCAAAACTTTCTGGACAAGAGATCCAGCCCTCAGGGAGCAGTCCAAGGCCCTTTTACAGGGCGAGGTGGATGCACAGGCACCACCATCTGTTACAAATGGAAGAACTGAAAGCAAACCCAAGGAGTCGTTTTTTTCTTTTGAGAATTTTTCACCCCAAGAAAGCCAAGAGGACATGGACTTCCTTGAATCAAAAAACTCGGGGCTGACCATTTTGGACAACTATCCAAGAGTGAAGGCAGTCTACAGAAAGTACAACTGTATTCTGCCTTCATCGGCAGCTGTCGAGAGACTATTTAGTGTGGGTGGGCTTGTTTTTAGGCCCAACAGAAGCCGCCTCCAGGATGAACTCTTTGAGGCACAAGTTCTACTGAAAGCAAATAAGGCATAGGCCAGGAATACCCTGCTGAATAAAATTTGTCTTTATTCTCACTGAATATTTTTCTATTTTTGTTATCTTTATTGTTCCCTCTGCCTTGTCCATACTTGTTAATCAGTAAATGTTCTATGTTTACCAACTTTATAAAAAGTAGTGGAAATAGTAGTGAGTACTTTAGAGAAAGTAGTGAAAAAGTAGTGAATACCATTTTTTGAAAAGTAGTTTTAAAGTAGTGAAACTACTTTTTCTTAATAGTAGTTTTTAGTTACTCAACTACTTTAAAAAGTAGTTTTTTACAACCCTGCCTGTCTATGACTAAATGAACTGTATCATTATCGTTGCGGTGCTGTCCCTCGACATTGCCTGCATATCATCGTTTGTCAGAACTTGCAAGCAATAATGCAATCAGACCGAGCATGCACATCAAGATCTAATAACAGAATCCAAATTTTAATTCTCATGGCAGTTCTTCTTTCATCTTTTCAGGCTGCTCAAGGCAATGGGCATAAACTTGCGGACATGTATCAAGCAAGCCCTGAAGAGGAAGGCTCTCACCTGTGGGATGACATCCTGCGGAGAGTTGTTACAGAAGTAAGTGAATTTGCACTCTGCTGAATCATTCCTCGAGAGGATTTCCATATGTGGTAACTGGCGATAAGGAGTTACGCTCCCTTCGACTGATACTCCTGTCTCGATGGGCATTAGTGTTAGGGTTAAGGGTAGGGTTAGGGTTAGGGTTGCATTAGTACGTTATTCGGAATTAAGGTACTGACTGTAGTTGTAGGAGTTACCACATATAGAAATCCTTCCCATTCCTCTGCAGGGGGGAGTAACCTAATTTGAACAGAAGCATTATAATGGGAACCATTGGTGATATTTTAGAAGAGAGGGCAGAATTCAGGTGCAAAGACTATTTGCATGCAAAAAAATTAATTTGCAGGGAGAACTGTCTTAGTCAGTGTGCTATGACTATGTAAACGTGCACAGCAGTATTACACTATCTGATACAGCTACCAGTGACATTATTAAACACTGTTTTGAAATCACACCAAAAATTGATAGACACTGAATTTAACACATGGGACTTGTTTTCATTTATTCCAGCAATCCTGCAGGAGTGATGGTGTGCATTTTGCCCAAGAACTGCAGCAATATCAGCGCCACCATCCACCAGACTCTCATCAGAGCTTTCTGTCGGGAGAACAACATTCTCATCATTGACCTTAGTGATGGAGAGAAACTGGCAGCTCTGTTAGAGAAAGAAACCAGTGGAGGTCGAGGAGTGAGAGTGAATGGAAATGCTGCAGACACAAACTGCGTCCTGTTGCAAGTAAGTCATTCATGGCTGTGAGCGTGTGCAGTATTTTGTTTACAATGCAGTGGAGAATGAATTCTGCTTTTAAGTGCAGTGCATTTATTTCATAAACCTACTACATGCTTGCAGTGAGCAGTGTAAACTCATGGTAATCTTGGAGTAGGAAGGCTAGGTAACTAAAGATCAGAATGAAAACTGACTTCATTCAGTATTTTGTTCATAATTGATAAGGAAAGAGTAGCAAAGGAATTGTTATTTCTAGAACATGTGGTAATTCCAAGTATTACTGTATGCGTTAAGAAGTCATGTGCTGTGCTTCATATTGAAGAGTTTATTTTGTAAAAGTGCACTGTCATGATGCATATCACATAATAGAGCTATACCTAAAGTAGGCTATGGAATGTTTACATGTCATCAGCACCAGTATCTTTTTTGTTACAGTTTTTGCTCCAGAATGATGCCATAGGGTAATACAAACATGATTCTGGTACTAATAGAGGTCACTTGTATTTTATGTTCTTTTGACTTGTTAATTGTTACCTGGTGGTTTATTTATTTAGTATTTTTTCTCTCATCCACAGTTTCCCAAGAAAGGACCCAGCAAACATGATCAGACACTGATGCAGTTTTATGAAGAAATGAAGGCAAGGCCCCATGAAATGCCACAGGTGGCTCTCCCTGATTGACAAGAACTCTAGATGTTGTAATGAACCAAAATTACACAAAAAAAGGTGAGATTTTATTTTTGTTAAAAGAAATAAGTGATGCAAAACAGAACTATAAATGTCCTGTCTTTAAAATGTGAGGGAAATATTCAGATGTCAGGACTTCAGAATCTTGTCAAAGTGATTCTTCCATGATATATTATGTTTCTTTAATGAGCAAGCTTGGCAAGGTTTTTTGACAACAATGCACATGGTTCAACATGCGTATCTGAAAGTTATTGTGCTCAAATGATCCATGAGTAAAATTCTGAGGAAAACCTAGACCTTGGAGGCAAAGCATAAAAATTTGGAGAACATTACTTTACAGGCTTAGGAGGCTCTAGATTCTAGAATTGTTTGGTCAAAAGAAGTGTATACATGTTTAAAATTTATTAATAAATTTTTCCAATGATTTGTATGTAACATTCCTCTTTTGTTTATCTACATTTCAGACTGACCTTGTCAGCTGTGTACATTGGTTTACATAGACGCATTGTACAAAAGTCATGCCTTCCTTCACCGTGTGAAGACACAACACAAAAAAAAAAGAAAAACATCCAGCCCTAGGATTGACAGCATGAGGTTGTTGGCCCTCAGCCCAGGTTTTGTGCAGTGCAATGGAAATATGCTGCACCCACTGTCAGAAGACAACATATTGCTTTCGGTCAGTGATGCACTAGTCGCTATACCATCTGTCAATGGACTATATGGTGTACCCTCAATCAGTGGACTGCATGTTACACTCCGTCAGCAGACTGCATGCTGCATCCTCTGTCAATGGACTACTTTGGGGTGGTGTCTCTGAAGCCACGAACACTTGTAGACCTCACGGGTTGTGATGAAATGTGTAAAGTTGATTTCATTCATTATTTCCAGCCTGCATGCAAATAAAGATGCCCTTTATCAGTTGACTGATTATGTGGGAATGGTGTTTCTGTAAACACATTGGGAAGGGAAACTTTAGGCTGGAGATGTTTGGGTTGCTGTTACCGGTACTTCTGTTGCATGTAAACTACAGTTGCCATAAATGAAACGCAAATGTGTTAGAACATATAGTGAAGAAAGTGTAGTGTAGAAAGTGGGAAACATTAGCTTGCCGTAGCATCCATTTCAGATACCAAGCTATATCCTGCACTCTGTATTAGTTTTGGAGAGCCATAGACAGTTAGCCGTGAAAGAACTGGTGCAATTCAAGCTGTCTTTGATCATGATATCAGGTGACCAGTTGTAAACTGTATCTTGTATGCTAATGAACGACAGCAGCTAATTTCTAGGGAGACTTGAAATGATGATTTTGGATGCAATGTTGAGTTGTAATGGAAGTTTTATATAGCAGCCAAACATTGCATGAATGTGCATTTCATTCATGAAAATCAGTGTGCCTAATATACGTACATTATCTCAAATGTTCTGCCATTTTAGAGAAGATTGTTGAGGTCTGGATCGAATTCATGTACCATTCAGCAGCCTAGCTTGAGCTAGTTTAATAAAAACTGCAAAACTGTACATGAAGATTTGTAAATTTTCTCCAACTTAATATCTGTAAGTGAATATTATATAGTCTTCTCTCATAAAATGGCAGTCAAGCCTTATTATTTGACTTTTGATACCTCTTCTCTTTGTAACTTGACACCAGCTAAAGTATGAAACAGAGATGTGCAAGAGTAAGAAGAGCTGTAAGAATTCTCATGTATTTTAAGGAAATAAGATGTGTATATGTTCTCAAAACTGAAGAAAATGTGAAGCCAGATTTTGATGCATGGCTAGTTTTGTAGCTCTGTAAGAAATCATTTATGAAAATGTGCTTAGATTCGTTCTTGATAATGCTGAGAGATGAAACTGTCTCAGATGAAATCAGACTGTAGAGTGTGGATGTTATGGAAAAAAATGAAGTTATCTCCTGGGACAGGACCGCTCTTGCATTAATACAGTTCATTTAGTCATTGGTTTAGCTACAAGATCGGTCCTATTCCGTGATTGTACCGAAGAAATTAGTTGATGGCCGGCAGTGTGATTGTGAGCAAGACTTGGTTGATAACTAGGTGTCAGAAGTGAAAATTCAGCATCAGCCATGGAATTAATTTCTTGTCCAAATTTGCAGAAAACTTATTTTTGCAGAAAGAATTTATTTCTTGCCTTTCGCTCGTATATTTGCTGTTTGATCTGATTTTGAAGAGACGCATAAAACTTCTCATGTTAATATTGCTAATAATGTAAATAATGTTTTTGAATGTGAAATATTGAAGAAAATGTAAATATGTAATTGAAACTCATAATTTGAAGAATTGCTTTATAGTTTCAAAAATTATTTGTTATTGATGATTTGCATGATTTTTTTTTATTTTGAAAAAAAAAGAAAGAAAAACCCAATAAAGATGTAAATAGACCAGAATGAGTTTATTAAATTTATTTCTTGTGTGTTGTTTCTTTCATCCTCCTGCATACGGCTGACACAGCATAAAAACAGCTTGCCTTTCATGTCTTCAGCATACATATCATCGGTGTTCTGCTTAGTTGTACTGCATTAGCAAATCTGTCATCTAAAAGCCAGTTTCACATAACTTTATATAGGCAAATTTACATGAAAACTAAAAACTGCTTACAAATGACAGGCTACGTGTATCTTACTTGAAACACATTTTTGCATTGTAAAAAAAAACTTGCTCAGTCTTGTACAGATTTTAGAGCTTGATAAGAGCACTGACTTACGTGCTATAATAAAGATATGCAAAACTGGCTCCCAGCAACAGATATTAGGTCCATCTATGCTTTCTTTCCAGTGTGCTCATGCACATTTAGTAAACTCACCAAGTTCAAGAAAACAGAACCATAGCAATTACAACTGCACAATCAATTTCATCATGCAGCGTAAAGATCTCGCTCCAACCAAATAATTTTGGCCAGAACAACCTGCAAATAATTTATCAAGTACCATGTTGTCATTAAAGTTATGACAGTTCAGTGACTAGCAAAGACTTTTTGTCTGACCTGGACCACAGAGGTCTCATATTAAACCACATTGTGTTGCCTGTACACTCAAACAAACCGGCTTATTGCGCAATACACATAGACTATACTGATTTGTATTGAGCCTATTTCACAATATCCACACCCCTAATCTCACTTATCTCTCACCTTAGGACTTGCAAAATGTTTTGGAATATCACTTATCTCTTCTGAAGGGTTTTTGTTAAAAGTCAAATTGAATGTTATGGTAGTGCACCACAGAAACACCAAAAGGCACACTGGTAAAAATTTATATATATTAATAATATTAGATCAGTAATGTACCTAATCCACATAAAAGCATTCTCTCAGTACATACCCCTTAAGTAAACATTAGTCATTACTATTTATATAGCAACCATCGCCCCATACTCAAGGTATACACTGAAACCTATAAATATACACCCCCATAATTCCCCTATGAGTATGAGTCATACAAAATTCCATAATGTACAGCTCTATACATTATGAACACACTAAACAGGGGTCTCCTCTACATCTTAAAATGTATATCTTTATAGTAACTTCCTTTTGCACTAAAATTAAAATTTCCTTTTGCACTAAAATTAAAATGAGTAAACAAGTAATGGTTATAATATACATCACAGAATGGTGCATCTAATCCATGCTGGCATTTTGTCTATCATTTGGATCTAGAGTCCTAACTTATTCTGATTTTAGTTTTCTGGGCCATTCCTGAAAGGGAAATCCATTCCCATTTCACAGAATGACATAAATGAGGTCTAGCACATGAGTGGTCAAAAGCGAATGAAAGATGGTGTGATCTGGCTCTGATGGCAGTTTTAAGTAGCTGGTGCTCTAGACTATTCATCCAGTCTGTGTGATTCAGTCTTTACACCAAAATGTGAGACGAAGGAACAAATTACACATACAAACATGTGCATCCCAAGTGCATTAGCATTTTTAACATTAAGCAGAATCTTCAAAATTTTAAAACGATCTACTGTTTCTGTAGCTTATCAAAAAAAAAAAAAGAAAGTAAATTATACTAAGCCCACTCCCTAAACTTTGGTTTGGGGCTCAAATTCCTGAACCAAGGGAGGTAACTACACTGCAAATCTTTGAATATGAAATTCAGCACATGCATTTTAAGGTTTGTTCTAATGTTGTTTTTGTGCATTAGTTTCATTGCTTTCCCTTCATTTAAGAAAGATACAGCAGAGCATGAATACCTCAAACACATCGCTGCCCGGAATTAATACTGTCATAAGTCCAACAATGGCTTAAAGACTTAGGACATTATTGTTTTTGGGCAGCGACATGTACGGAAGTTGAAATCACAGTTCCCTTGAAAAACCTTTCAGATCCAAAATGATTTCTCTACACTAGTGTTTCATATTTTTGTTGAAATTTGGCAAAATCGAACAAAATGAGGAGGTCCCAAAGATTTGAGTTATCTGTGCTCGACTGCACATTCAAATCACCTCTCTGGTCATGCAGCATTTCTTACTTTCACTGCCTCTATATTGTTGACAATATTACCAATCAATACACATAAACTACATTATTTCAGCCACAAATCCTCTAGAGTGTCATGCTGAATATAAATTTGTCAGAAAAACATCATAGAAACTGATAAACATGACCACCCTCAGGCATGAGACAGCACAATAAATAGTGTTAGGGTAAGAGACATACCCTAAGAAAGACTAGATCAGCTCTATTTCAGTGTTTCAGTTACACTGTTGCTTTTATAACATAAGCTCTTTTGTTGCCAAGATATTGATGCATGATCAGCAGTAGAACATTGGAAATGTTGTGTAATATGACTATGAGAATCTGGGGACATTCATTAGCATATTTCTAAAAGTACAAGTCATCTAGCGATCACTATGATGAAAATCTTGCTTCCAAATGAATTCTTCTTTGTATGCGGTCCCTGTGGCACAGCTCTCCTTGCATGTGTACACACACAGTGTTCCCCAGTCCAGACTGGCTTCCAGGCGGTCAACATTCAGGTAGTTCAGCAACTGTGGCATCACCTGAGAGGAAGATACAGCCATGAAAATTATTATGTCATTATTAAGATACGGTGGTACCTTAATAACAAAGCCTCCCTTCAGACCGAGCTTTGGAGGGTGTGTTATCAGAAGTTTGGTATCATTTATCCAGTATACTTTTTACAAGGAACACAAAGCAGCTGGAACTGTTGACTTGGAGTGTGCTCAGTAGGGTACAGTGTTAAGCAATCGCTGTGTTAACTCATCGAAGGCTGGACTGTTTTAAAGTGACAAGGAGGAATTATCATCCTAAAATGTATGAACAACTTCCAAGAATAGTCTAAATGACACAAAGCATGGGAGAGTTGGATTGGCTTAGTGGATGTGTGGGACATCTTTTTACAAAGGCTGTACTCAGCTATGTGTGAGGAAAATGACAATACGTTATTATTAGTTTGGTGTGCGGTAGTGGTGTGTTTAAAGCTGTCCTCTCAGAAAACTGCGGTCGCAGATTACCGCACTTTTTGGGCCTCGCTGCAAACCTTTGCAAATTTAGACATTTTCTGCAAATTTTGCCACTCTGGGCCTGCTATAAACTTCTTCTGCTACCGTCACATCACAATCTTATGTTACGGAGAACACAGCATATATCCATAGTCTGTTTCTATACCTCTGCCCGGCTCATAGACCAATTCGGCATCGGTGCGGTACAACAAAACTAGGAAGTGGTGATATAATGAAGTCATGAAGCCAACAAAGCTTAGTTACAAAAGGGACGTTACTCCATTGAACTTTTGAGACTAAACAAAACTGCATTGCTACATTGTAGTCCACTAACGGAGTAAATTTTTGTCACATTGGGCCTTGGTGGTGCTAGTTGTCAGGATTTAGATTCTCTTGAAGAATTTGGGCCGGATGCCGATAGCTATGATAAGTGCCGATACAGGTCAGAATTGAACGTAGACATTTACTCACAGCAATGATACATGAATACATCGTGTGTAAGAGTGGGGTTAAGGGCCATGGGTCATGTGAGACTGTGAACTACATAAAGAAACAGACAGGGATAGATGTATGGCAGGAATGGGCATGAGAGACAAAGAGTAACACTCAAGATGCAATAAGATTTACCCAAATGTCAACTCTAAAGACATCAATAGTGGTGATTGCCTAGATTAGAGTGCATGTACATATAATTGGAGTGGGATCCAGTGAAAGATGGGTGAAAATGCTGGGTAGAAAAAGGGTTAATCTGATTCTCCACTATATTCTCAAAGTTTTGTTTTGTACACATAAAAATTGAAAGCCTTATCTTGGAGGCCTCTCTTATTGAAACAAGGAAATATCAGGGCATTTCTCATTAAAGTCTATCATTTTGCAGACAAAGATAATTGTTTGAAATGTCCTATAAAGTATATACTCGATCTCGATTTTATATTTGTTATTCTGATATTTTGGTGTATGTTTCGTATAGAATCGATTTGTTTGACATTATCCTGAGCCTGCAAATATCACGTTTTCTAATGCAAATTTTACATGCAAATGGTGGTGCAAATTTTGTTACTTTTTGCATGCAAATTTTACAATTCTTGGTGCAAATTTTGGGGGTTTGAAATGCAATTTTCCCCGCGGACAGATAATGGCCCTCAGTGGGTAGTATATAGCAGTGCCCAGGGGGTTAGTGCGTGTTTCCATAAAATGGGATTTGGGGTCTTAAAGTGGGTCTGTGCATAAGATTAAAACCAGCCAAGATTCCTGCTTTAATAAACTGTGAAAAAAAAAGGTGACAACAATCTTTATTATAAAAAATAATTAATATCATTCTTAAGTTATGACTGATTCTGGCTGGTGAGTAATATTTTTTATTCCATTTTTGTTAATCATGTTTCTTTTTTCAGAGGCTGATGCTTTTATTAAGTGAAGGGAGATAACTAAAGAAAATTTTTAAGTATTCGGTTTTTCCTTTTTGCCTCAGATGGATGTTGCAATGAAGGGTGGTAACTAAAAATGTTTAATGCGTTTGGTTCACACATAATTTTTTTAATATTTTGATGGTTTTATTGTGCAGCATTCGATGAAATCAAGTGCAGAAACACTACTAGGTGTGCCATCTACACTTCACATTATGCAACAGCTGCACCTCTGTACAATCAATACAAGAAAATGAAAACGGACAGTGTGGCTCTATGTATGGTTGAAAACGGCACATGACTGTCATGCATAAGGCAAATAATTATGATGGCATCTCAAGCTTTTTGATAAGAGCCATAAATGTACATACTCAGATCACCAGAGGGCAGAGGAAGGGTGAAGTTGCAATGGGCTGGGAAGGTAATTTTATGACATACACGACACTTTTCATTGATCCAGCTACCTGAAATTCAAATATTCTTGGGGCACCACATGGGCAGTTGGGCACATCCTCTGGTGTTGGCTTGTGAAAAGCAGAGACCCATAAAGGCTCACCCCCTCTATCATACCGTAATACCTGTAATGAAAGGAAAACAATTTTACATAAATTACAGACTCAAGACCAAGTTGCAATCACAGAAATAAGAAAAATATATGTTATTCTTTGTTAACTTTGAGAATTTCTTGGTCACAAATCGCCTCTGCTAAAATCATTAATGCTGGATTAATGACTTGCAGCCTGATTTGTATATATATATGCCCATGGATAGCAACTGAAAAACTCTGCAATAGGGAGCTGCATCACAGGAGACACTAAACAACTCTTTATGAATGATCTAGCCTGTCTATATTCAGGGAATAGGATTAGTTTTTGCAGTATGTTTACACCTGGAAGCTTTTACATCAAGTTTTATCATTTTCTTACATATTACTAGATGATATGCGTTTAAATTAATTAAGAAATAAATGCACTGCAAATCATAGAATAACTTTGATGTGAGATGAGATTTAAATAATTCCAGACATACCTGGCTGGGTTCTGCATCAATTCTGCGCTTAAACTTTAGAAATTGTTTATCATCTTCTGTCTCTGCTGTGGCAGACTTTTCCAGGTCCTCCGTTTGGTATCTGCCATCCAGACCCTGCAGCTGGGGTAGCCTCATCAGCTGCTCATATTCTTGCAGGCGCTGCTCTTCGCTTTTGCTATTGTTGACATCCTTTTCTGGCGTTTCTTCATCTTCAGTTACGAGTTCAAATTCTTTGAAATTGATGCCTTTGTCAATATCTGAAGTCGAAATACATGAAAAATAAAAAAAATTGAACAGAAACTACCAAACAGCGACAGGCTAACATTGCTGGACTGGATACTACTTAAAGCAGGAATGGCACAAAACGTGATAAAAATCTTACACAAAGGTAGGGATGGAACCAATTGGATACCCAGGAACCATCTAGATAATATAAAATATAAAACAGCAGGAAAAAATTATTATAGACTTTGTACAAAGTTTCTAGCTCAAGAGTAAATTCATACTTTATTTATCCAGAAGTTATACTAGTATGGAACACCCCTACAGTTACAGCAGAGGTCCAAACATCTGCAACTGCTTTCAACAAAGAAATTAAGAACATTATCCTTTGTTGCACCTAGTCTAGATCTATCACTATGCAGGTCTATTTTTTTATATCTAAAATTCTAAAGCCACATACCAAGTTGCCTCTTTAGCATTCTTTAATTAAAGTCCACTATTTAACCATGGTTTACCTGATTTCTAAATTCTTAAAGATCAATGATGAGATCAGGAATAATCGAGAAATCGTCTGCCCAACAAATCAACTTTAGAAAAGAAACAGCATATGGCTATCTCTAACGACAGCACCTATGATACAGTTCATTTAGACTGTTAGACTAATCGTAGACAAGTCATGGAATTGGTGCTGTCGTTAGAGAAGGCCTTTATATGTGACCCTGGCTTTCTCCAACTATAACACCAATTTAGTTGAAATATCGATACAGTCCATGACTTGTCTATGACTAAGTGAACTGTATCATTATCATTGCAGTGCTGTTCTTCGAGATAGCCATGACCCTTACCCTGCTGATCCACATTTGAATCTTGTAAACATGTCTTCTTATGTCCTGCTTTCCACGCTGCAACCTGGTGAGCTTTACTGCAGTAAAACACTTTTTTACACTGTGCACATTTCTTGGTTCCCTTACAGCCACATACACTGCATAAAGTGTGAAACTGTGTTGCATTTGGAAATCTGCTCATATCCTCATCCCCGCCAAGGTCCTCTGATGGTGGATCCTTACTGTAAAGACTATTCACCAATGGCAGTTGTGACCGAATTACTTTGAAACTACAGCTGTCACCTGGAATGCTGCATGAGGAATTTGGACAAACAAACAGAAAAATTGTTCTGTGAAACGTGTCATCTCTCATCTGGAGAGGTGCGTACACTTGCATCAGAAACAAGCGTGGACCCTTACATTTAGGGCATTGCAGATCACCAGGATCAGGAATTGCGTCAAGCGATAACCATGATGGTTTCCCACCAACTTTACTAGGAAAGAAATGACTCTTCAATAAACGCAGGTCGGTGTCTTCCTCGACAAACCCTAACTTCACCTGGCTTTCACTTTCACACATGGAAGACGCCATGTTTTGTTTACAACATCAACCGGAAGTCCGGCAGTGTTGCCAGGTCCAAATTCAGAAACCCGCCAACACAGGGTAAAAAAATAGCCATAAAATAGCCAACCTTAGGAAAAAATATAGCCAAAAAACAGCCAAGCCTGTTTTACCATTGAATAAGTACTTTTCAATGAGGAATCTTTGGAAGAGCGTGTGCTTTAAGCTTAGAGAGTAATAAAATCGTTTCTAAATACAATGATGGACAAAGTATGCTCACCTGTTAATATAAAAATGCTTCGGCATCCAATGTTTAAGGCTGGTTTAATTTATAAAAGTCTTCGCGCTGGTTCACGTTGTCAGGTTGATTTACAGTATCTGCATAAATATCACTTGTGAATTCAAGAATCATGGCAGGTGTGGGTTCAAATCTGTTACAGCATATTTCATAGTCTAATTAAGCGGGAAACATCACAATAAAAAAAACAACCAAGTTATAAAGAAAAATTGTGTTTATTATAAATGTATTTTGAGAATTATTTTTTCTCCAGCTAGAAAATAGCCAAAAAAATAGCCAACCCGCCATGGCCAAAAATTTCTCGCCAGAGCCACATAAAAATTGCCACGTTTGGCTATAAACTAGCCAATCTGGCAACACAAAAGTCTGGTAATGTATAATTATATAAATATATGATCCAACAAAATATTGATAACCCGTTACTTTATTATTCTGTTACATCTTTGTTCATATTTAGCTTCTCTCCGTGAGATCATAGAGACTTTGTTAAAAAGAATGAATTTTAATGCTAAATGAGTGTGCCTCTTTCATATATTTTGATAATTTCCTGGAAGTTTATCACGTTCATCAACACCGGCTTCAAGGAAGGTTATGAAGAAAAAAGATGAAATAGTCTAGACATATATTGGTAGAGTCCCCTTGTCTTGTTCCCTTTGTATTGAGCAAAGTAGAGCAGCCATAGAAAACAGCTAGCCTGTCGGAAGAAGGCCCCTCGCCCCCCAACAAACTCATCACCTGGGGCCCCAGCCCTTTTCTCCGCCCCGTTTTCTTAGAGGACTCCCTGAGCCTATAGGGAAAACGGGAGAAGGGGAGGGCTGCAGGGTGCTGGTTGGTTACTAATAGTTACAGATCTAAATGAAAGAGAGAAGAGAGAGAGAGAGAGAGAGAGAGAAAGAGAGAGAAAGAAAGAGAGAGACATAGAGAGAGAGAGAGGGAGAAAGAAAGAGAGAGAGAGAGAGAACAGGGGGAAGAGATGAAGGCATTGTTATTTTCTGCCCTTCTTCCCAATCAGCTTCCCGGAATAAAAAAACAAAAAAAAATCCTACATGTAAGCTTATAATATATCCAAATCAATGCCACCATGGACTTCCACGCATGTCTACTATAACTTATGCATATCTGTCGACATTTTCTACAATTTTGTGCACCTAAAACATCGTAACGAGGGTCAGAACAGAATGTCCTCAGGAGTGAAAAACTTATCACCCATATGGGATCAATATTATCCCACCAATAGCTTCACACCTACTTGCAATACCAAGACGCTATAACTGTCAGGCCACCATGGCTTCCTAGCGACACCGATGAGGAGGATTGTCTATAAAAAACATGTGAAATACGAATCTTCGCAGTAGACTAGTCTAGTCACTGATGTTGTTCACGAAATTGCTCAGCCTAGCATGAGTTAACAAACTGGCTAAACCCATGGTTTAAAACGATGCCGCTGACGCATAGGAGTCAAAGGTAAGATTTTTTTTTTCTTTTTCTATGAAATAATATTTCAAACTTCTAATATATCACGACGCCTGTCAAAATGAGCTGAAGTCACGTTTCCACTACATCATGTGGATTTGAAAGCTTTTTAATGTATGCACATTAATTAGGTGAAAAGGTTTTGATCTGGTATATCTGGCTCAAAATATAGTCGTATGAAGTGGCATAGACCGCCCCCCCCCTCCCGTCCCCTATGCACTGGGAAACATTCTCAGAAAATCTCGACTGAAGAAAAATCTTTCACTATAGAAATAATCTAGGGTTTACTTCATCTTCTAAAAACTTTATATGAGATTCATATATGGTCCAAGTTTTATTTATGTGGAATACACGTTAAACAGTAGCCTACAACAATATGGACGATCTCCATACTCGTATCAATAATAATGTCACACCACCAATTCGCTTGAAGCAGTTTTACTGAATTTTCACTGCCGGTACGTAAGTGTAAGATATTGTACCTACTTAATTTTTTTCCACAGAAAAAGGTTTGAGCAGAGAGAATATGAAGAAAATTTGTCGATGACATCTTTGTGACTAAAAATTCATTTTGTCAAACCGTTTGAGTATAGACATTAATGGTGATATAATATCTTGAAGTTACTTCACGTCATCTAGAGCAAGGTGGTCCAATCTCCCGATTGTGTTAAGGCTATGCCATTAAAGAAAACTGTCGGTGAACAACACACTGCTTACTTGCAAGTTGTCGTCTGTAGCTTTAAACATAGGCTTGAGGATGAAAATGTGCATGTCTATCTGACAGAACAGTTTGTTAACCGTTTTGCTGTCTGGGGTTTACGGTTTACAAAGATGACAAATGAAGGGAAAAGATAAAGGAAAAAAGAAGTTGGATGAGCACAGACTGAGTGGTCAGCTTATCACTCTCTGTACGTCGAGGGCATCAAAGAACCTTGCGTACACTCTGTTCACTGCATCTCCTAAACCAATGGACATAAATCTAATTTGACATTACTATTTTCTCAATTTCAGCAGGCTGTAGCGTAAAAAATGTCGAGGAAATAACAAAGATCGTGTCTCCTATCTCTTTCATGAGACGGCGTCCATTCAACCAGGGAAACAAACTTTACAGCAGACCACTTGATCAGTAGTGGTCACTAGAGGTCGTCCAGCATTAGTCTAATGTTCTGATGGTTTTTATCTTGATGCAGCAGAAGCTTAGACCTGGTCTATGGTACTTCAAGAAATCATTTGCTGCTTACTGGTAATATTCATCCATGGTTTGCACAAAGTCTATAGGAATGTCCTAGTGTAACCGGGTCAGTATTCTTTCTCTTATATTTAAGGGGGAGGAATGTGAGCATATTCTGATAATTTTCAGATGTTAAATATTATTTTAGGGAAGTGTGGCACTACGGATTTTACCAAATTACTGTGAATTTTGAGAAGATGGAGCGAAAAAGCTTACACAGAAATTTCCTGTCCCTGCCGGGGATCGAACCAGGGTCTCTCAGCTTGCAAGTCTGAACGTGTTACTACTCCACCATAAAGACGCTAACTTCACAGCAATTTAATGCGTTGTTTGAGACACTGAGAATCTCATCCAATTTCGATAAATTACTTAAAATATTAAACTATCTAAATCGAGACAACACACGTCTGTAGGTGAAGTCCATTTTAAACCGGACACCCGTGGAAATTCTTTTATAACAATTCAGATAAACTATTGTACCAAAGTGTACCTGTAAGAATTTATTTCGAAGACATAATTTTATCAGATCTCATTTTTGCGGCAGCTAGAAATTATGAGCTACATTTGGTAAAACTACACATTCATCCAACATATGAAGTCGGTGACAGTAACACAATATGCCCTTCGCTCTTCTCAGATCTTATTCACGCTGGAGTGGTGAACATGATGACACTGCCATTAGCTCTTCACGAAAGCTTAGAGAGAAATAGATAGTACGACCTACATCACCTCAGGAATCACCTCACTTGAGACTTGCCTGTTTGGAGCATGAAATCTTCTCGGAAAAAAACTCTGAACATGAGTGCGATACAGTTCATGTTCAGCGTTTTACTTGTTGTCAGTATGACGGTCGTGGTCATCATTAGCACAAAGCTGCTCAATGACACGTTGGCTAAACTAGAGATGTACCGCAGGCGTGTGACTGCTTACCATGACAATTGGGAGTTTCAGAGGCGGCTCTACAGGAATGACAATGACGAGAAGGGACTTTATACTTTGAGTGAAAAGGGCGCCGAATACTCTGTTTTTAATAACGTCGACGTCAACGATGACGTCCTCATTCATCAGAACGACAGTGAGCATGTTCAGCAGCAGGAGGAACCTCAGAAGAGACTCCCTGGTTGTATCATTATCGGTGTGTCTAAAGCAGGTACTCGAGCACTCTTGGAGTACTTGGGCCTTCATCCTAACATCGTCTGGGTCAATAAAGAGTTGAATTTCTTTAACAACGACGCTCTTTACAAGCAAGGCCTCGAGTGGTATAAAGAACAAATGCCCCTGTCATACTCCAATCAGCTCACACTGGAAAAGAGTCCTGACTATTTCGAATGCGTAGAGTGCCCAGCCCGAGTATTCGCCATGAACAAAACCATCAAACTCCTGGTGTTACTTCGGGACCCAGTGGAGCGTCTAGTATCCCAGTACATGCAATTCCTCAACAAGTACGCCAATTCCGAAAAGGGAATGCCACCGTTCGAAAAATGGGTGAAAGATCCTGACACGGGGAAAATTAATCTTCGGATCCCATCTGTGAGGGTCAGTATTTACGCTGACCACCTCACAAGGTGGCTCCTAGCATTCCCACGAAAGAATATACAAATCATTGACGGCCACAGACTTACCAAGAGTCCGCTAAATGAGTTGGCTAAAGTAGAGAAATTCCTTGGGTTGGCGCCGTATTTGTCCAAGGAAGACATTTACTACAACCATACCAAAGGTTTTTACTGTTTGAAATATCGTTTCACTGGAAAAACTCATTGTCTCGGAGCCGACAAGGGACGTAAACACATCTAGGTTGATGAAGAGACCTTGCAGGAGTTGCATGACTTTTATAGCCCTCATAACCGGCGATTAAAGGATGTGATAGGAAACTATAATTTATCTTGGTTTAAAGATCAAACCCATAACTTATAAGGTTGGACCAGTATGAGGTCCCAGGTGGTCTTATGTGAGATATTGCAGGTGAGCCATGTAAGACTTGCTCAAGTACAAAACATGAGACCCACTGGGGTGGAGAGAAGCTATATTATGTCTTGATTCTAAAACCGAATCCATAAATCATACGCCTGAACCAATACATGCATATTATATATATTTATATATTATATATTTTATCATATTATATGTATTATGGGTCCCAGGTGCTTCTTTGTGGGATACTGTAAGGGACCCATGTGGGACTTGCTCAAGGGCCCATTGCGATGGAGGGAAAATTATAGATGTCATTTTCGTTCCACAAGGATAAAAACTGGATAATGAGCGGGTTAACCCAAATCCGGAGTAGGTGGACAAGTCATCTTGACTTCATTTGGGCAGCCCTTCCAGTTGGGGGGTTTGCCTAATCAGATAGCCTAATGTGATTCTCTGTGTGTCTAGGCGACACTGTACCCGTGTCTCTCCCACATGCAAGTCCCATATGGATCCCTTAGAGCAGCCACCGTGGAATCCATCTGGGACATAGATAGATGTGCTGGCAGAAGTTTGCTTGAAAGCTATGGGAATACGTGTGCAGTAAGCGATTGCATGTGGCATTATAGCTTTTCGCACATTTCTCACGACACAAAGTGTGTTCGTGACATCATCCGACTCATAGTCATTCACCATCACTATCACCATCAACAATATCGTTGTTCCGATTGCCTATATATCCATTTGCAAGTATGTATGCTGGATTGCGATGTTGAATAATGTATAATTATAATGAGGGTATCATTTCACGATGTTAACTAATGAAGGTATTCGAGAGGGAACGGGGTTTAATCGTTTAAAATTTAAAAGATACCTTTAGTTGTAAAGCATTAGCGTGCAATAACGTGGGATAACAACGATGTTTCATTTAGCTTTCTTTTAAAAGAAGTATGTTCATTACAAGATATTAAGCTTCTAGGAGTCTCATGTATTCTCTATCCTTGTACCTTTCTGTTGCTGTTACATAGCCCAAATGGCCCTTTCGTTGACATATTAAATAGGTCAAATTGTGAGCTCTCGGTTGCATCAATTTTGGCCCGAGCCCGGGGGTACCCCAATCTAAAAATAACCAGGTATTATCCAGCAAGGGGAGGCTTCTACTATCTTGTCTTTCAGCAACTGGGGGCCCCACTGTCTAGTTTATAGTAGCTAAGTCCTTGGCAATGTGCGTGAACATGTTTTGTATTAAGAATTCACATCTCTGCTACATTTAAATGTTATATATCTAAGGCAGTGTGGCCTTGCGTTTTGTGAGTCATACCCAGAAACTGAAGACTGTCAAGTATAGGGTTTGTGTGTACTACTTGAAGGCCTGGCGGTTTGCGATGTGGTGTCCTTGGGAAAGACACTTCACTCCCCTTTCTCCATTTGACTTAGGTATAAAAGAGTACCTGGTTTCAGAGCTGGGGAGGGGAGGAAGGGGGGAAAGACCAGGGCGCTGCACTGGGGGCGATCAGCAACGACTTTGTCATTGTTTCATTTGTAATATTATCCATCTGTTTGTATGATGTGTACAGTTCTATGAATGAGATGTATGAGATTGCTTGCCATTGTAAACCTATTTTCTTTCAGGGTCAATAGAAGTTTAAAAAAAAAATGTGCACCAGCAGGGGTTCATTGAGCACAACGAAAGTGGGACATATAAAGAAGTTTATAATGTGCTCGTTTACAAACCAAAGTTGTCGAAAATATTGATTTATAGAGAAGTGAACCTAACACTAGTAGCAAAAAACAAAAAGAAAAAAAAAGCGATGGATGAAATAAACTTTTAATTTATAGGGTTTATCTATTTTATGCCCTGACGAAATGAGGTTGGACCGATAGGTAGTTTATGAAATTTGATCGTTAAACAATAAATACTGACGGAAGGGTAGAAAAGTGAACGACCATATAATTAAAGTTGCCCTACTGTTACAAACTTCAGGGAGCCCTTGTTTTATATGTATTTGTTTAGCTTAGATAACTGAACACTGGTTGCTATTATAAAATTATTATTAGGCCTACTAATCTTCATTCTTCGAGCTAATTGAGTGAAGTGTTGCTTGGGTATTTCTGCTGAACAAGAGACGAAAAAAAAAGGGACAAACAATCTTCCAAACTGATGGTCACAGAGAGGGCGACACATGAGCAAGTACCAACCTGACACTTCCCACCCCCCNCCCCACCCCTCCACCCTCTCAAAATAAATTGCGGTCACAAATTTCCGCATGTCTGAATCTTGTTTCAGCAAATTTAGATTTAGTGGACTTTTTCTCCCATTCTCGCAGAATTGCGCCAGAGAGAGCACAGAAATAGTGTACAACTTTGAGACGGTATAGTGATAAACAATGTGACTGGTGATAACTATAATGAAATTTTGGAGCTATTTCTGCAAAATTCTAACATTTTGGTGCCAATTTTTACTACATTTTTGCAGGCAAGTTTTGCAGTTCTTGGTACAAATTTTTGGGCTTTGAAATGCAATATTTCGCAGGGACAGACTAAAAGACTGAAGCGGGTCAGCACCTTGTCCTCCTCATCAAGAACTCAGCCTTGATTGGCAATATGAAATTGTTAACCTAAAACTTTATAATAGTTACCTGTCTGCACAGTACGCTCGGAATTCTGTCATCAAAAGAGGGTCGAACTCTGAAATGTCAGGTTTATAGTATATTTTACACTATAGAATTGATCCAGAGGCTTAAATGTCGCCATGAAACAAAGGACAATACTTCAGAATTCACACACTCAGAGTCATAACTCTCTGCAGTTTACATGTTTTCTTGTTGACAGAAACAAAATCATTGCACATCAGATAGGTCCATATGTGCTCCATTCTCCAAGTCAAACCCCAGCAAAGAGTCTCCCTGCTGATTGTCATTGTTGTTGTCTGATTGCGTAGAGAGAGATTAAAGTGAGAGAAGAAAAGAGATAGATAGAGATTGAGAGAAAGAGAGGGAGAGAGAGAGAAAAAAAAGAGAGAGAGAGAGAAAGAAAGAGATAGAGACAGAGAGAAAGAGAGAGAGAGAGAGAGAGAGAGAGAGAGAGAGAGAAAGAGAGAGAGAGAGAATCTTTTGAGTCATTTAACGACACAGCGTGCATGTTAGATCTAATCATGAAACAATGACCAGTTGATCTAAATAACAATTACATTTCAAATATTTTAGCTTGAAGGTTTTATTGGCTTGAAGTTTTATTTTATTTATTTTAGAAATGACACTCATATTAGTTTTGAATTTTCCAACAGTTTCCTTGACTTTCTACCATTCCAGATTTTCTGTCTTGAAATTTTTGTCACATTGTGTTTATAGTTCACATTACACATACTATTATATGTATTACATACTAAGAACCAAGACAGCACAGTGCAAGGGAGACAAAAACTATTGTGATTTGTTGCTGTCATTGTTTATTAAACTATAGAAACAACAGTAAATACATCTTGCTCTTTTGTGCAATTATGTAGTACAAAGCTGGAAGATGGATTTCAAAAACGACAAAGATCATTTACCTATGGCAACTGTGTAAGCCGTAAACTATATGTAAAAGTTCATGCTAAGCACCTAAACCACATACATAGCAAAATTAATGTGAAAGTGTCACTACATGCCTTTAGTTGTCGACCAAAGATGATTATGATGATATTGATACCGGGTTGTTTGGAAGTCTTTGAATGGGACAACATGTTCTAGAGGACTTGTACCTGTGGAAGTGCACCAGAAAATGCATAAAACAAACAGCACTGCCCCAGGTATGACCCACAAAGGTTCTAAGAGAAACAATAGGAAGGAAACAACAAAGAAAATGATGAAGAAAAAGAAGAGTGCACACAAAATAAATCCATGATAACACGTCCCTGTTTTAACTGGCCATCTACTCAGTGTTTATCAATTATTCAGAGTCTTTCACTGCTTTATTCATAAGAATAATAATGATTGAATACAGTCCTTGAATAATGCAGTATAAAATATTTGGTCTGAATGGTGGCTGTATTATTAAGGCTTTATTGTATGACAAGACTAACACTCCATTTTACAAATGGGCAGGCAGGCAACGCACCAGCGGCGAAAGAATACCTAGCGCACCGAAAGGCATCATGGACGAATGCATTAGACTCCGTGAAAAAGTTGGATGATTGGCGAATTGGGCGGATTGAAAAGATCTATCGGAGATTGTATTTCATTGCTATACACATTCTTTTTTTTGAAAAAGGGTAAAAAAAAATAAAGAGGACTGATGTGTATAGTCACCTTTTGTGTATTTTTCTACTAATTTAGGTGAAAACCGCATGTTTTTACGTTACGTAGTTCTCAAGAAATCTGTGACACAAATTTGGCTGAAGCGTTTTATTAATATAGATAAAGCATTATGGTATAGTGAGCAGAAAAAAAAAAATGTCTAGAGCAATGGTGAGCAGAAATTGTCTGGAGTCTAGAGGCTGCAGCAGCTATCACAATGAATGATGTCTCTGGGGTCATAAGCAGGATGACATCACAGTGCATCACATGTCATCTGTTAACTACAAGATGTTTACAAACTCTGCTTATTAATGTTTACAGTCTGATTAAATATCACACATGAAAATCTGACATGGCAAAAAGCAAAGTACAGAATAGTAGAAAAGTACAGGGCAAGATTGTGCTGTGAGGAGTAAACAAAGTCAAACAGACTGTCTGAGGATGCCAAGACATGTAGAAATGTTGACAGTTCTAAAAGGGAACATAATCATTTCAATATTATACAACAAAGAATCTACATATGCTGGGCAGTCCCATGAAACATCTTATCAACAGTACTCACTACTAATTATCAAGAATTTGATTTTTAAAAAAAAAATATCCATTCATCCTTTTCATTTGAAAGTGCATTACAACTTGGTTTGTTTTCAAAATATGTTTGTAAAATACTCAATATTATAAGTCATCCACATGAGAGGATAAAAAAAAAACGAAGAAGAAAAGCTATCATTCAAAAATTATTGAAACCTGTAATTTTTTCTAACTTCTATCAAGTATTTGAGGTGGCTAATTTTCTCTTCAGTCATTCTTCTTACTGGTAAAACCTCTGATTAGATGTAATTCATATGATTGATGAAGTATCTTTCCCTATGACAAATCCAGACCAAACACTGCCACTTACCACCAATGATGACAGATCACATTCAATAACTTTACACAGCCATTCTTGAGGTCTAATGAGCTTTCATGGTAAAATAATCATACATTTTCACATAGTACATAAACGCGATCTCTGAACTGAATGAAAAGTAATAAGGCATAGCATAGAATGACTTTCGAGCTCTGAAATACAGCACCGTTAAATAGAGAGCATTTCAAGAGGTATAAACGAAGATGCACAGACTCACAAACATCATACATTTCACCCATGTTTCATTATGTTGACTCTCCTGCAAACTCCAAGATTGTATAGGGACATGAAGCAGGTCTCATCTGTGACATTACACCAAGGATCAAACCGCAGACAGCATCCTTCATCCATCCATCTATCTTACCTATGTCTGACTTATGTAACTATGCTCTGCTTTATGGCATTTGACGATGGACAATGAATGTGAACTGTTTGCATCAAATGCAAAGTATGTCTTCATACAAGAATTTTCCTTTTGCTTGGAACCTAACGCTTACTAGCCAGTTAAGCGAAACATAACCCTTTTGATAGCAGAGGTACGTTTTGTCTCTACATCACTGTAAATACCTTAAATTTACTACTAAGGCTTCAAGTAGAAACCCTGGAACTCATGCTTTTGTCGTAATACAGACAAGATTTTGCTATGTCTTAGTATGAATAAAACAAACTCTGCAAGACAATGTTTTCAGGGACAACAGGAGTTCAGATTGGTCCCCTTGTTAATAAACTGATGTTAAAACTGTTCTATTCATGGCTCATTTCTAATGTGACACACAACCTGATCCAACAATACTACCGTACTACTTTGACTCATATTCACATCATTCGCTCTCCCCGATCAACTGTACATTCTCCTCTGACTAGGGCCACTTTATCTTTCATCCTAAATATTTTGTTTTGGCCAAGATCAAATGATAATAAACCAATGAGGACTATGCAGTGCATCCCAAATGTAGCATTCCATGGGCAATAACATATCACCAAAATCAATGCACTAATCTGCAATTTGGTGCGCAATCTTCCATGTCTAATCCACAGAAAACTGCAATTGAGTAGCTTACAAAAGAATGTTCGATTCAAACTGATTAAAAAAAAAGTGGGAATTTAGATTGGTATGCCTTGAATATGTCTTAGTATGCAACTCTGCTGTAGCTCTCTTTGGATGGAAGTCTTAGAATATTGACATGGAAGACTGCAAACCAACTGGTGCATTAGTTACAGTGATGTAATAGCGGCAATGAAAAGCTGCAAAGACCTCATTTTAGCCGACTCCTTCTATTCACAGCATTCACTAACTCACCACAGGACAGATACAAAAGTAGACAACAAACAGCACCATTAATTTGCACTTTGCTTAATTAGAAGTTTTTCCCATGCTCCTCTGTAACTGCATGGGGAAAATTGTTTTATGGTATTTTGTTTATGGCACCTGTCCCACAGAATAAATTTCAGTGGAAACACTTTTCTCTAATCTTGTACTCATTCACAGTCCTGGATGTGCACCTTAGTGCTTTTCTCCATCACAATAAGAATCAATCCCACCACCAGATTCTGTCACTGAGAGACCTGACGGTCACTTCCTGACAGCATAAACAGGGTCCCCAACTCGAATGGTGTTCTCAGCATCCACCCCGGCAAAAATACCAAACAATGGTGCTGTCTTACTAACCTCTGGAAACAGGCGGAAGCTGAAAAGATAATATTGCAATCATCCTTAGCAACTGGCAGAACAAATATAATGAAATAGGTGACAGCAAAGCAAAAGTCGTCAGGCAACCACTGAAAATTCAAAGAATATTGTGGCTGTCTCAACCTTAGATTTGGATCCAAACCAAACTGAGCAACACAAATCCAAAAAATATGAAATGTTCTGATCCTAGGGCTGATTTTAGTTTATTTTGCTGATATCACGATGATTTTAGCTTTTCCTGAACAACAATGCTAACAATAATGACAAAACAGGTACATTCGATATGTTACCACACCACTATTTTCACCTATCTGAGAGATCATTACCTTTTTGAAAGGTTACCAATATCCTTATTACTGTGTATAAGAAACTTAAAATCACACAATAAGGTAAAAAATTCATTCAGCTTGATCTGGACTCTTGTACAAAATATCCTATTATTTTCTGCATATTTCTCTCTGCGTTATTTTAACTCTCACATGACTGTGAAGTTACCTTCTCAGTGTTTTGAGGGGCTCTTCATCAGTTCTTCTCTGCTTTGTCTCAGGGTCGACTGTTGTCAACACACACCTGAAATTAGAATAACAATGGTATTTACACAGTTATATATTTCTAGATCACAGGATCAAAGAAAAGCATTTCTGAAGACAACACTTCAAGTAGTCTTTTATTAGATGGTCAGCATATCTGAAGTCATTTTATCACCAGATGCATTTTCGGAATAAAATTCAGTTTCCCATTTGTCTAGTTCAGTTCTCTCATAGTCATTCAATAGCATTCTCTGCAACTATTGAGGTGACCATTTATTATCATCCACTCAATGTCTTGCCCATCTAGATTCAAAAAGATTTAGATCTCTCTGACACATCATCCATTCCTCTGCCTGTCCTTTGCCCGAGATGTTTTTCTCTCCAAATATTTACCAACATATTTCTTCTTTCCTGTTCACTTGGCCTTTCACATCCATTACAAAGCTGTCAAAATAGGTCATTTTCTACCAATGTAAAAAACAGGAACTTATGAACCACAATCTGAGTGAAAATGGCCTTCAGGCTATTTGGCATTGTAAATTGAACCAACTGTGAGCCCACTATTAGCTGTAGAAATCTCAGCTTGGTCATGAACATTCTATGTAATATAATAAACCATTTTCTAGCCCTTTATAAGTAATGACATTTTAATACTGGCAACAATAAAGAATAAAATATTCCATACCGACACCAGCTGGTGGTTGCATACCTATCTCCGCCAGATGTATGGTGCGAAATTTTACATGACAAGATTAAATTCCTCTGGGAAGCATGAGGTTGAATTGTGTAACATGAAATGTTGGTACTGATCTGCTATTAATATCTGTGATTACAGTGGAGACAGAGTGATAAACTGTATCTGATAATCTGGAACATCACCTACTGCATTCAGGGGAGTTAATTTCAGGAACTTAACCCATTTTAATCTCTCAACCTGTTTGTAGAATAGCTGTTAGACTGACACATATTTACCTGTCACAGGGGGCTAGAACTCTCATCGTAAGGCTTTTACCAATTTTCAGGTACGACCAGTTGTCCTGAATGGATAGAATAAACAGTCTTATTAGGACTGAAGTAGTCAATGCAGGACATTCTCTTTCTTTTTCACTCTCACACACACATGCACACATGCATGTACACTCACACAAACACACTCACACACACAAATTGTTTGGTCTCATAGCCGAAAAAAAGTGGAAAATTTTTAACATTACTGTTATACCATACGGATCAATCTATTGTAACTGACATGACAATCAGAAATCACTTTCTAAAATAACCTGCATTACATTTCCATCACAAATGGATTTATTTTGAAATGAAATATCAATTCAAGCTTAAACAATGTAAATGCAAAAATCAAGTGAAGTGACTTTGCTACCAGCTATGCATTTTATGACAGTGACTGGTATGATTTTGAAATATCTCACCTAATTTAAAGAGTTTCATTATGTTATAAACCAGGAATATCTGAACTGAAATGCATATTAATGTTCAAACAAAGCTGACTGACTAGTTTAAAGTTTAAGCAAATTATAGATAGATAACAATTACATAAAGAGGAGTCATTCTTCCATTTTTCTGAACTTTATTTTAGTATCCATTTATTGTGCATCCACTGTCGAGATATTTATTAAGGCTAAAATAGCAGTTAAATACTCTTACTTCTGGAATGGCCTACAAAGCTTTTACAGCTCTCCTAAGAGACTCCAAAAATGCAAGTATGTGAAATGGAATGCTTTGGTAATATCTAAGAATATGAATATCTTTAGCAATACCTAAACATATTTATATTGGCAATACCATTTCAGTAATGCAAATGATATGTGCTGTGAATGTGCTCGAAAGTATCATGAATACTTTGCTATATTCCATGGACAAATTTTTTCACATTCATTAATGTATCTATTTGAAGTTTTACATGTGTTGCCAAACACTCTGTTCTTGTTACAGTGATGGCCTAGGATGAAATAGGAAATATTTTACCTGATATTTACTCCTTACTCTCTTTTAAAGACAAGGAAATGTCTGAAGAAACCTTAATAGCTAAGCAACAGTTAAACTTACAGTTTCACTGATTTACAGAATTTGCAAAGTTTACACCCCAGTAACTGAGATCTTTGTTAAAATTTATTATAGAAATATGACTGGACATCAAGTTATACAGTCCTGATCTCACCTCATCCCAGGCCTTCCTGGTGCCCCTAATGACAATATTTGGACGAAAATTGTTCATGGTTATCGGTCCATCTCCAGTTGCTCCGATTCTAGAAACAACATCTGCCAAAGACTCTTCTGTGGCAATGAGGTAGGGACTTTCATCTGGGAAGGCCACCTGGGGAAGCCAAAATAGTGAAGACTGATTGACGAGGTTATTCACTTTGGTCACACACTCACTCATTCATTTATTCAGACGAGCTGGCAGGCAGAAGGCAGGCAGACAGGCAGGCAAATATATGTATACTACAGTTGTGGTCTATGTTTCAATTCAATAAACTTGTTATGGGTAAACAGTACGGGGAGGCAGGTACAAGAGTGAGTAGGCAGGATAGTCAATCAGACTTACCACCAAGCAAGCATAATACAGATAGGCAGACAGAAAGACAGTCTGGCACCATGACATCCAAACTGACAGGAAAGGCAAGCAGAAAGGCAGGCAGGAAGATAAACAGGCAGGCAGGCAGACAGGCAGATAGGCAGGCAAGCAGGCAGGCAGGCGAGTAGACAAGAAGACATGAAAAAGACGGAAAGGTGAGAAGACATCAGACAGATAGTCAGAAAATGTAAAGAGAAGGAGACATAGAAATTTATGAATAAAAAACAAGAAACAAGGAGACAGAGAAGCTCTCTTTCTCATTTGCTTACTTTGTCTTTGCTAATGGCATTTGTCGTTGGACTCTGTCGCTTATTCAATCCCTGTACAAGAACCAGCAATCTGAGCCCATCCTCTTCTAGATATTGGCTAAGCCACCTTCCCGCCTCATCACCACAGTCTTGTGCATCAAGTTTGCTCTTCCATACCCTGGCAGGGGAAAACAGATACAGTAATAATAATGTGGTTTATACGTCTTTAATCCAGACTAATGCCTGCTCACGTGACATCTGACTATTATTACCCCAACAAGCTTTCTCACTTCAGGACTTTCTCAACTCCCTGGGGAGTAGTTAATGTCACTGTCATCTACACTAGCATTCTTCCACTGCCTTTAGCTAGGCACCCATTTTACAGACAGAAGGACTAAGGAAAATATGAATGAAATGCTTTCGAAGGTTCTTAAAACATGAGAAGGATAAGGAATTAAACTCATGACCTTTAGATCTTTGTCATAACCATTTGACTATACTGCTCCAGATGAAAGAAAAACAATGATTCGTGAAACATGACAGATTGTCCTTTGGAGCCACTATTGGGGTTAGCACCACCCTGCCCGAAATTCAAATTCTGATGCCAATAAGATTCCACACATTGTGGCAAAACCTCCGACCTCTAGCTTCAGTACTTTTATCGTACCAAAGAACTTTGTGAAACATTTCCTACTACATGTTTCACTGATAGGAGCAATATTGGAATTTTGCATGTGGTTCACAGAATGTTGCTAATAAGGAAGCTAATGTTTTCTCTTGATATGAGCCGATATTGAACCTCTGCACCTGGCAATATCAGTGGCAAAAACTGACAGAACTCTGTTTTCATCTTAGATCTGTAAGTTCTAACTCTATCGTACATTACATTGCATTCACCAACAGAGTTTACTTGTAAGAATTGCTTTGCAGAGAGCAATTTTATGAATATGAGATGGTTTTATGCATCTCCTATTAAAATGGATTTGGGAATTTATCAGGAAATTGCACCCACGTGAAAGATGAGAGGTTTGCATGCCTCCAGTTTTTTAAATTTTCCATATTTGGAGGATGTCTGCTGAGTTGTGTCTTTAGCTTTAGTGACCAGTCAGACAGATTACCTGCAAGGAACTACTTTGCTCTTGTCTAGCGTAGGGTTGAGACAGACTCTGAGTTCTGCCTTCATGCTGTCCGCCTGCAGGACCAGCTCCTGACCCTCACATCGGGTCTCCACTCCAGCCATCTTGGAAATCTGCCGCTGGGTGATAAAGTCGCCATTGGGGCGGACGATCATGAAATGCCTGCCGGAGAAAGAGAGAAATTGGCAATTTCATTAAAGAAAAGTGCATCATTGGCGCAGCAGACTAAAAGGCCTAAAAAGGGGACTGTCCCGAGAGGGGAGGGGCATGTAACAGTTCACTTCAGTAAATGAAAATTTGGATGCAGAAAGGGTGGCCTACATAAAGTCAATCAGTCAAAGGATGCAGACGGCAGCTGGGGCTCAATTATTGGGGAATGTGGGGCGGGGGGTGGAGGTGGGGTTGGTGGGCAAGAGGAGAGCACAGACAGGCGGTGGAGAGAAGGGGGAAGAACAGCCCTCCTTACCTCTTCCCCCCCCCCCCCCNCCCCTTTCCATAATAAACGCAATGGACCATAATTGAAGAGCGTTTTTCCAAAAGGCTCTAAGTCCACTTTCGTTGAAAATTTAGCTAAGTGTTTCACACCAAGGCATTCCTACTCTCTTTTCATCCTGTGCTTTGCTGATGCTTCAAAACAAGCTTAGTCCACATTAACCAAGCTGATAAAATATTGCCGTTTTTTCTAAAAGGGTTGCAGAATCGCACAATTTGTCAACAACATTATTTAATGTATTAGTTTACAAAAATCTCATTTAACATGTCTCTAAAGTTACTCTTAAAATACTCTTACTTTATGTGGAGTGAGGAATTTGATATGTATTTAATTCCATCTGTCTTTCACTCAAAATTTGTTTCTACAGACAAAAAATGTAAACTGGACTTAGTGCCTTCTGGAATAACGCTTTTCAATTATGCGAGCGTTCCAGAGTCGCAGTTTCACGTCCAATTTTGTACTTGTCCAGCATGAGCTATGCCGCTGGCTGAATATGCACCGGGTGGTTTTTCGTACCGCATTCCACTCACGTTTCAGTGCTAGTAAAAATGAGGGTTTTGGCTATCTATACGCAGTCTTTTTCTGCAGGCCAAGGTCAGCTGCGATAACACATGGACTCTCTTTGTGGAAATAATTAATAATTCAGAGAAATTAATTTAGGTTCCGCGTGGACTGGACAGTACAATATATTGAACTGTCTAGCCCGTGCGAAACCAAAGTAATTCCTCTAATTATTCTTGATCATTCCCCTCCTGACATCTGACCCATGATGAACTGATACACGGCAGGCCTAATCAATGAAATGACCATACAGTATGGGTATGAATGACATTACCTGCTACTGACAGTATCTATGACTCTCTTGTGTACACTGAGCAAAGCCGCTTAATGGTTTACCACCTCGCAGCTGCCAGAGAGTATTATAGTCGTACCATTGTGTGTATGAGACTGGCCCCCTAATAAACAGCCAACTCCATCCCCACGTTTCTCTCACACTATCCCCATCCCCCCCTTCCGCCCCNATCATTTCTTTCTCACCTCCTCCCCCCCTTCCCTTGTAGCCAACAGAGTACTACCAAGCGTTTCTCTTCCACCCTCAAATTCTGCTCATCCCCAATAACCACGGGCTTGCTTTGATCGTGAAGCCTGTGTGTGTGTGTGAGGGGGGGGGGGGGGGGGGGGGGNGGGGGGGGGGGGCGGGGGGCTGCAGCCCACAATAAGCCCCGTTGTTGAAACATCACTAAACCTGAAACTTGATACACAATCCTTTTCAGGATCAATCAAGCACAAGTTCAGTGTCCCATTACACTGTCTGCACAGCATTTCAGGTATTTCAAGTATTTCAAATGGCATTTCATTCTGTCGTAATTAGAACAATAAACATTTATTAAAGAACGATCATAAAACGGCATCCATTTAACAGTCGTTCCTCTTACTCTAATGTATGCAGAAAGATTGACGAAGATAATATATTACATCTGCGTATATCCAGCACCAATGCAGTTCGTAGTAAATGTCTTGTCTTATGCGAAATCTTAACCCCAGTCAGGCCACTGACGGTTTCAGATAGCTGGTTGGATGTAAGTGCTAGATTACAAGAAAAAAAACAACACCCTTGTTCCGCCCTTGACACAGATTCATGTAAACCTACTTACTATTAATAGCACTAAATAAATATTAACGACTGAAGCAGCAGCAGCAGCAGCAGCGGAAAGAACAGCACTCGGAGCAGGAACAGCAACAGAATATCAGCAGCAAAAACAACAACTTCAGCCAGAGAGCCAGCCTGACAAACTCAAACACAAGCAGAAGAGTACTTACCTATCCATTGCATTGGACATCCGAATGCCGTTGACTGTACAAAACGCCACATTATTGGTTATACCACGACAGGATTTGATTGGATAACAATTGAGAGCAGATACCTCCCCCACGAACTCAAACTCCTTCCGTTTCCGCTTTGACATAAGAACAACAGCAGCAACAACAGCTGCGGCGGTGGCTGCGACAGCAACAATTGTTAACTTGTTGCTGAAGAGGCTTGACCATTCCACCATGGTGAGAAGGCCTGAGGTAGTCTAGATTTAGGGATGACCTGAAAATATCAAGGAACAAAATGATGTCTTTTTTTCTATGAGTAGCTAAAATTTGATATATTATATCTTCTATGAAATAGCAACAGCAACATCATCATCATCATCACAACAACAACAACAACAACAACAATAGCAGCTGACGCTGCTGTTCTTATTACAAAGCGCAGCTGACATCACTGGTGAGGCTATAACTGCAACAACAACTACCATTCCTGCTGCTACTAAAATAAGATCTGCTACTCTTTCAACTGTTACCCTACCACTGACCATCTGAACTGTTATTGCTACTAGTACTTCCCCTTCTCCTCCTCGTATCTTCTACCATCACCGCTGCTACCTCCAGGCATGCTATTACCAGATGCTACCCTTTCCCCCCTCCCCTCCTCCTAAAAAAAGAAATGTACTTAACACGACGTCTAAAAACTTATATAGAGTTAAAAAAAAACAACACACACACACACAAAACCACTGGGATAAATTTTTCAAGTATTTATATTACCTGACAGATTCGATGTTACCTATAACTGTAAAGCGCTCAGAGACTGTATGTGCAGGGATGGGCGCTATGTAAATGTTATGTATAATTATTACTATTATGTATTTCTTCTATTTCGTCAGCTGTGACATACCATCAATTCAAACCTACATATATTTGAAATCTGCATCACGACAGACACCATCCAACTAAGCTTACTCATGATTGTGTGCACACTTTCAACTGGTCTATGTATCAAATAAAAAAACTGAATTACTGACATCATTATTTGATATCAAGCTACAGTGTATTTTCTACCACTGCCTCTTAATAATGCAACCTACTAGCTGCTGTGCTGACAATGCAAAATCATTATGGTATATTCGTGGTCACATATACTTTTAGTCAACTCTAATTTTCATCTCAATTCCTGGGGAGTGTTCTGTTAACTGAAAAATAGCTGTGGTTATGGGAAAGTGGCAGTTAAGCAGACTGCCATCAAACGGAGTCCTCTGAATCACATAAAGCAGTGTCCTAATGACACTCTCCAGTGTCCTACTATCTATGATGCAATCATTGGTTATAATTTTATCACCATTTGCAATGCCCACGAATAGGGCGTAAACTCAACTTTCCGCAACCATCAGCAATTTTTTTTTTGAGGGGGGTGGGGAGAAGGGTAATGGGGGAGTAGGAGGGAGAATGGAAAAGCTCGCAGGCGTCCGACAGTAGGGCTAGTAAGATATAATAGTGTAGGCCTAATGGGTAATTTGAAGAGAGAAAAAAAAAAGTGCCAGGCCTGGATTAGATGACACCTGAAGCAGTTAAATATAAGGAGAGAAGGAGGAAAGGGATTGGCTCAACCGGAATTATTACGGAATAGGGGTGGGGGTGGGGGAGGGGTGGGGTGGCGAGCNGGGGGGGGGGGGGGGGAGGGGTGGGGTGGCGAGCGGAGTTTTTTGGTAACCTAGCTACAGCCTTGTGGCCTTAGGATATGACAGAAATGATCATGTATAATATTTTACATCGCTTAGTTAACCTACTCTGTCTCCATCCGCTGTATCTTTCATTTTCTTTAATGATTTCTGAAACATAAGGAGTCACACACTGAACACTGAGATTTGCTGGAAACAGCACGAGCGTTTGACAGTGTAGTTCGATGCAGAAAATTCAACCAAACATGAACTCCAAGCACGCATAAGTATTTAGCCGACACACCCACTTCGGTATTCTCGATAATACAGTTGATTCAGTTTAATCACAGTCCGTTTATTCGCAACTTCTGCCTATTCACAATAGTTATTGAGATAAAGAACAATAGATTTTTTTATATAAAAGTCACTGGGTACTGGGTAACCGCAACTTCTGTTAAATATGCAGCTTTTTCCAAGCATCCAGGATTGCTAATAAGTGGATAATAATAAACATAACAGCAGGCTACAGTACTTCAAGCCAGGAACAAATATACATTGGGACTCTGTTAACACAAACACTGCTTTGGCACACACGCATTTAACAGTCTCAAGGGCACGCTGGATAATAGAAAAATTCTGGCAAAACACCCCCGAAACTTGATCCGAAAGATGGTTATGGGCCTTACTATCCACCAACTCAAGAGAACGTTATGTAAATTGTAGGTTGTCTGATTTCGCCCCCAATGACAGGCCTACAAGACTCCCTTTCCCACCAACTTGTCCACTCCTTTGAAACCCACATTTGCCGTAAAATCCTAAATCTCGTTTGTTTATCAATGTAATGGTATATCGATTACTCTAAAGCGGACTGCCCAATCTGGAGATTTCCAAGGAACTCGACTAATACTCGTACATTCTAGACTTTGCCGATTTTAAAGGACATCAAGAAAGTTTGATACGATAGGATCTTCAAAAAACAGAGTGAGCTTAATTTTTTTTTTTTTTAAATCGTAAGTTGGCGGC
>JAWQUT010000039.1:1791986-1818852 GCA_033807755.1 Ellobium chinense | reverse complement strand
AGAAATAGAAATAGAGCAACTGAAAGGGATTGAGATATGTTCATTGAGTTATTTAAAGCAACGGTATACATAAACATACAGACAAAATCACACTATCACACACCCATGTACCTGCATAAATACTCACTTACTCACACTCACACACACACACACACCCACACACACACACACACACACACACACACACACACACACACATCATCATCATCATCATCATTATAGATCTAGACACATACTGTACATTTATTCAAATTCTATGTCTATATTATATATAACATCCTTTGAGTTGGTGGACAAGGCCCCTGCAACCTTCCCAATAGGGGCAGAAAGAGTGGTAGGTCTTCTGATACCAATAGTAATGCTTATGAACCATATCTGAAAGCGTCAGTGTTTTGAGGGTCTCACTGCTCAAGTTTTCACAAAGACTAAGAGCAATTCATAATACAGCACTATGTAACTCTTCGACTCTTACACATTTAAATCATGCATTAAACCAGGACTGGCCCCTCCCTCTCTTTCCCCACTTCTCTTGCGTTCGCTCGTTCCTCCTCCATGTCCTCTGAAAGTGCTCATTATTAGTATTTAGATAGGTTTTGGATGATAGGCCTAGTACTCCCTAAACCGCAGTTGCCAACAGGTACTATCATCAATAATCATACTTACCGCACGAGGATCAAGCCGCTTCACAGGAAATTCTTTTAACCAAGTACTGTAGGCCTACTGTGTTTCACGCAGAAACCACTTGTTGCTGCAGTGAATTAGTTCATGTAATAAAGATGCACTCTTTCTTAAATGAACGTTTTCTTGTGTGACAATCACACTGTTCAGCTACCGAACAGAATACATACACCGTCGAGACTATCATTAGCTAATTATATCCACAGAATTCACTTCCAACTCAAGACATCACACGTTTGTTGTCACTCTCATGCTGTCTTCCATAGTGTGCTGCACCGATTACACACTTGATCCCAACTGCTAACGGGGTCAGATCGCAGTGTGACTGTTCTTTCTTACAAAGTAGGCCTTGGCTGCAGAAGGTTACCCGACCCGAATTCAATGAACAAAACTACCCAAGAGAACCCAGCTGTGATGGAAAGCGAGACGGTTGTCTCCCGGAATAATCGCTTTGTTTCCAGTTTTTCTTTTTTTTATTTGGTTTGGCTTTCAACACTTTTACTTTTAACTAGCATCAACAAGCTAATTACTGGAGAGAGATGTCATCAAAATTAATTATGTTCACATATTGACCTGGTCACATGTTCAGCATGTTAGTCGATGGTGCACGGTGACCAGTAATTTAGGTAGCAGAGATCCTCAGCTGTCAGGCATAATTGATTTTCAGCTTTGGTTTCACGTATTGAGGTCAGTCGATGGCAGCTGGCACAGAGATGGAGAACAGGCGGTTTTCTGTTGATGCGGTGCATCTCACTGGTGAGGTTGCATTATCTATAGGACCTAACCTGAGCCATGCCAAAAATGCCCAGTGCTCAACGGGCAGAATGCTCTAGCTCTAATAATTTCGGCGGTTCATTAATAAACTGAGCCATATAAAGACCAACATAAACTAGCTGTTATAAAAAAAAAAGGCTGTAAAATCCAGGCCCGATTCTACTCTTTAGGATTGATGGTAGCAGGGTGAGAGAGCAAGCATGCAAGAGAGAGAGAGCGGAGAAGAGAGAAATTCGGGGGCCACGAAGATGAGAAGGATAGTCCTACTGTTTCCCTAAACCCAGTAATGACTAAAACAATTCTGCAAACAGTTCTGCTCAACTCAGTCACATTGCAAACAGTCCTGAAAATAAAGGTCAATTCTGTGTAACATGTATGAGAGTTTCGAGTCTCGTGTGCAATACATTCGAAGATACTTATTACAAAAACGCTTTGTACGAACTTGCGCTTTCCAAAACACTTTCTAAATCGTAAGTATTAAATAATAATAATAATAATAATAATAATAATAATAAATTGTATTTGTATAGCGCCCAATCCCCGAGGTGGGCTGTAGGCGCTTTGACATTTTAACATTCTCTCCGATATATGCACGCAAGCTCACTTCAGTACAATAAGTATGAGAAAAATACTCGTAATTGAACACACACACACACACGCGCGCTCGCACACACACACACACACACACACACACACACACACACACACACACACACACACACACACACACACGCACGCATACACACACGCACGCATACCTACGCACACATATTCATTGCAATAATATAGATCTATTCAAAATTTGGTTGTGACAGAGTCAGCTATGTTTAACTAAGAACCAAAATGTTTACTGAACCCTTTGAATGCAGCCAATGAGTCGGAATTTTTAATACTACGGGGCAGGTTATTGTACAGAGATAGTGCTATAAAACTAAATGTTCGTTCCCCGAATTTCTTCAAGTTTGTCCTAGGCTTTAAAAGAATAAGAGAATTTTCAGAACGTAAGGATCTAACTGGCTTGCGTTTTTCCAATAACTCAATAGGTAGGAAGAGGAAATACCATTTTGAGGCTTATAACAAAGCAGAAGAATTAAAATTTTGTATTCTATTCTTGCTCTCACTGGCAACCAATGTAGAGATTTTAGAAGAGGTTCACTACGTTCGAACCTTCGTTTTTTAAGGATTACACGGGCCTATATAGATTGGTCCAACTCATATTAAAAAAATGCTGAAGGCTCAACGTCTTTGGGCATTCTGTGACTTTTGTAACAAAAGTGTGTGTGTAATACGTTTGCACTCCAGAGTACTGACGGTAAATCTGGGGTCAGTAGCAGGGCCGTAACTACCATCCCTATAACCCTGCGGCCGAGGATCAGGAGGTCCCCAAAGAAGGGGAGAGGACGAGAAACTGGAATTAAATTCATTCTTGAGGGGAGGGAGGTCCCCAAGCGATGGTTTGGAATGGGGATGGGGCAAGGGGAGGAGGGGGAAGGGGGTGAAGTCATTTTTGGTCTGGTCGGCAGCCTGAGGTTCACACAGATAGTATCACTGGCAATGACAGGTTTCACACAGAGTAAGGAGCTGAGACAGTTTGTTAGAACGACAGTATGCAGTAAGCAAGATGAAACAATGATGATGTTGGCGATGGTGACTATGAGTGGCACAGTTACGGGGCTGATAGTGATAGGATGGGTAGAGTAAGGTGTCTGTATAACAGTCGGGCTGGCATAGTGATAACGCTGATACAGAGACGGATTAGCACAGTTTGACGGAAGTAGTAGAAGGTCACTTACAGTGAAGGGAATTTTCAGGGCGCAGTGATAAGAATGGACTAGCCATGGTGTTGACACGATATTGACTTCACATCAAGGGCAGTAACTAATGGTATTATACCATTCCATTAATAATATGTGAATATCGTCCCTTGAATATTTCTGAGGAAATTTGAGAAGAAATCTTCACTTTCAGGTTACAGACCTGTAATAGGATTGGACCCTTTTTTCCTCTATGGGCTATATTAACATTTTGAGCTGCCCTCTGAACCCAAAGTTTTAGCTTTCACCCAGACCCATACCAGATTGAAGCTCATTATGTGGCCCAAATTTTAAGACTTACCCAACCCTAGCAAGCCCATTGAAATTTTGAGCTTGGTTGCTATTTGTAAACAGACCCTACATTTTTCACTGGTCAATGCCAAACCCCTCCTCTTCCGCCTGAGCACACCCTTGACCTGGCAGTTCCAGCCCAGGGCTAAATAGTGCCTGGTAAAATAAAGTAAAATGGACACAGATTCCCATGATATCAAAATTTCCCCCCTGGAGCCCTTATTACTGGAAGCAGGGCATGCCAAAAGAGGGAAAAGGGGAGATGAAATATACCCCCTAAATTAGTAGGACCACAAAGTGAAAGTACACTTACAAAGTGAAAGTACAATTACAGGCCTGTAACCTATTATTGAATGGGTGATGAGTCAGGGCAAGGGAGGAGGAGGAGGAGGAGGAGAAGGAGGAGGAGGAGGAGGAGGAAGAGAAGGAGGAGAAGGAGAAGGAGGAGGAGGAGGAGGAGTAGGAGGAGGAGGAGGAGAAGCTGAATGCAGTACCGCATATTTGTTATTAGACATAAGAATGCGAAGCAGTCGTGATTTTTCAGGAATGACCAAGACTATTTTATAATAATAATAATAATGCGGTTTATAAGTCTCATATCCAGGGTAATGCTCGCTCATGCGACTTCACACTATTATTACCCCAGCAGGCCTGATAACTCTAGGGCTTTCTCGACTCCATGGGGAGCATACAGTGCCGCTGCCATGTATAGGCGCTGATCACTAGCATTCTGACAATATTTTCCACTGCTTACAGCCAGTTACCCATTTTACAGGCAGGTGGACTGAGGAAAATGTGAATGAAATGCTTTCCCAAGTCACTTACAACATGACTGTGGTCGGGAATCGAACCCAGGACCTTTGGATCTTGAGTCCAACGCCGTATCCATCAGGCCACGCTGCTCCACAAGGTAAGAAGAGATAATGTGACAGAAGTTGGGAAGGCAGAATTCACCACTCGGAATTGGGCCTGACTCGCGGAAATAACTTCCAGTGAAAAATAAATTATTTTCAAAATTTTCATAGAGCTTACTGTACCACTAATTAATAATTAAGATCTAGAGGGTGGTAATCTGCAATGGGAGATCATGACGCAGTTATTTCTATTAACTATTTAGACATTATCGATTATGGTGTACTTTCCATTCAGCGTGTAACCGGATGAAAAGGCATTTTTAGTATTTGTTCTCTCTCATTAAGGGAAAGGAATGTGAGCTCAGCCTGATTATTTTTCAGATATTACATATTATTTTAGGGAAGTGTGTCACCAGGGATTTGACCAAATTACTGTGAATGATCAATTTTGAGAAGATAGGCCGAAAAACTTAACACTAGAAATTTCCTGTCCCTGCCGGGAATCGAACCAGGGTCTCTCAGCTTGAAAGTCTGAACGTGTTACCACTACACTACAGGGACGCTAACTTCACAGCAATTTAATTCTTAAAATACCTACCGCCTGAATCGTCCCTAACTTTCACGTGTGAACCTAGTGTTCACCCGTAACCCTAACACACTTCTTGACTGCTCACAAGTGCGAAGCAGATTAGGAATTTTGGCAGTCTAGCTAGACTTCCGTACTCAAATACAGAGGAGAAAAAAAAAACCCGCCATGTCTTTCTCGTGAAAATAAGATCCATATGAAAGGCCATTTCTAATGTTTAGCAGAAAATAAATCCTCACAAAAAATATCACTTCTACAATATGTTTATGGGTAGTATCTTATTATAGTGATCACCTCCCAGCTATAGAAGACTAAGATGGAGAATCGCAGCAGGATTGTGGCTTGATTAGCTTGATAGAATTATTTTGAAACAATATCATCTATCCAGAGTAAATCGCACCGCTCGCGCTCCAGGAACTGGCAATCAGCCATTTACGAATAATTTGTCAAATTAACAACAACAACAACAACAACAACAACAACAACAACAACAACAACAACAGCAGCAGCAGCGGCAGCAGCAGCAGCAGCAACAACAACAACAACAACAACAACAACACAACAACAACAACAGCGAAAACTGACGGAATGTGAAAATACAAAGAAAGAATACAGTGCCACAGCCCTAGCAAAGATAAAAAATAACATTTATTTAGTACAAGACCCATCAGAAAAGAAAATAAATCATGTGGAGCAGGTCACTGTCCTCAAAACATATGGCAGTTCCGGTATGCCAGGATTCGAGATGAATAGGCCTACTCGTTGGTCTGTGCGCGGTCCCCACTTAAAATTACAAAGGTCATAAGCCTCGCCGCCTCTGGAATCATGTGATGTTGTTACCAGTACACAGAGGTTCACTGGAAGGTCAGCTGTCTCGTGACCAAGGAAACAAAAAAGTACGCGGAGGTGTGTGTGTGTGTGTGTGTGTGTGTGTGTGTGTGTGTGTGTGTGTATGCGGTGTGTGTGTGTGTGTGTGTGTGTGTGTGTGTGTGTGTGTGTGTGTGTGTTGGGGAGGGGGGTAAAGGGCTGGGAGATGTCTATCAGGATGGACCTATGTTGTGGTTTAGGTGAGGGAGGGTTGGAAGGGAGCATGCGACAGTAGGACCTCTGTGTGCTTTCCTCTTCTACAATCCTTTGTCCCTACAAATGTCCCCCCCCCCCCCNCCCCCCATTTTTTTTTCTTTCTATCTGGGTTGGCAAAGTGAAAAAAAAATAGCTCGTGGGACCACTGCTTTGTTACGGTTCAGAACATAGTGACCTGCCCCAGTGAAAATACAGTGGATTAAAATAATGCTGCAACTAGACTAGCATGTAACTCAATATGAATTACATCTCCGAAAGTCAGAGAATGACGACAGGTTACATTAAGAAATCTCTCGCCACCCTCCCCGAATCCCCAACCGGACCCTCCTTAATTAAAGATATCACGCCATATTGCCTTTGATTGTTGTCATGCTGCTTAACGTTATTATGATATTTTTGAGTACGCATATTTAGAATATGAAGTGAAACGTGAGATTACGGTATGCATAAAGTCATAACGATAATTTGCACTCTTCTCTATGTTCCATGTAACTTCTTCTTGAAACACAACTTATCTATATTAGTAAAACGCTTCAGCCAAATTTGTGTCACAGATTTCTTGAGAACTACGTAACGTAAAAACATGCGGTTTTCACCTAAATTCGTAGAAAAATACACAAAAGGTAACCATACACATCAGTCCTCTTTATTTTTTTTTACCCTTTTTAAAAAAAAGGAATGTGTATAGCAACGAAATACAATCTCCGATAGGTCTTTTCAATCCGCCCGATTCGCCAATCGTCCAGTGGTTTCATCGTAATTTTGGGTCAAATGCCAGACGCTGCACCAAGCCTTGTAAGCACTTCAACAGCCTCAAGAACAAGAAACATCAGGGAAACGGAAGAGCGGGCCAGCAGTAGAAGACCCAGCTGTTGGTCCGCCATGTTACTCTACTACAATGACACCAACATTGGAGTCGAAAGTAACACAGCTATTTGTCACGGATGCTAAATCTAAAAGGTGCTTCTTGGTGGACACAGGTGCCCAGGACACCAGCGTCATGGGAAGAAAAAGTATCAGGTACTACAGGACCACCCTTACAAGCAGCCAACGGACCTTCCATAGCGACCTATGGTTCCCGAGTAGTACACCTTCATTTCGGCAACCGTGTTTTCAAAGCGCCCTCTGTAAGGAGCAGATTTCCTCCGTCAACACAACCTGCTAGTTGATATTTGAGGACGCCGACTGATTGAAGCTGAACCTTTCTCACACATTCACTGCTCCGTCAGTTCTGTTCCAACTGACTCAGTTCTTGCTCTCATAGAACCCACAAGCAATAAGTTCCGTAAGGTTCTCAACGACTATCCCGATCTCTTACAGCCTACCTTTTCCACTGCTGAAGTCAAACACGGCGTGAAGAATTTTATTCCGACCAGAGACGACCTGTCTTTGCCCGAGCACGCCGCCTGGCACCGGACAAACTAGCATCTGCGAAGAAGGAGTTTCTTGAAATGGAAAAGATGGGTATCATACAGAAATCAAATAGTCCCTGGGCATCCCCTCTCCACATAGTGCCTAAAAGCAATGGAGGTTTACGCCCATGTGGCGATTATCGCAGACTGAACGACGCGACGGTACCCGACCGTTATCCTATACCCCATATTCAAGACTTTTCGGCTCGTCTGGCTGGTGAGAACATTTTCTCCAAGATTGACCTCGTGCGAGGATATCACCAGATCCCTGTGGCTCCTGAGGATGTACCTAAAACGGCGGTGATCACACCTTTTGGTTTGTGGGAATTTTTGCGCATGCCATTTGGATTAAAAAACGCAGCACAAACGTTTCAACGCCTTATGGACACGGTGCTCCAAGACTTAGATTGCGCGTTTGTCTACCTGGACGATATTCTGGTTGTTAGTTCCTCAGCCCAGTCTCATATCGATGACCTCAAGGCGGTTTTCCAGCGGCTACGACATCACGGACTGGCGATCAAACGTGAGAAATGTCTTTTCGGAGTGGCATTACTTGATTTTTTGGGACATCGAGTTTCTGCGTCGGGTTCAGTGCCAATGCCTTCTAGAGTGAATGCGGTGAAGGAGTTCCCACAACCAAGAACCGTCAAAGCGCTTCAAGAGTTCCTTGGTACAATGAACTTTTATCACCGTTTCATCCCCAATCACTTCAACCCTGCGCCCTCTTTACCAGGCCTTGAAAACATCCAAACCACGCCAAGATCTCAATCCCACGAGATGAACCAATCCTTCATTGCTGGTAAACAAGCCTTAGCAAATGCAACCGTGGCGTTCTCAGTGAACTCTCGAACCCATGGAGCTATAAAGAACACTGGAGTGCGTACACCCCTTTTCGCGTACACCGCCGGCGCGCAACTAACATGGCGGACGACTTAGGGCAAGGTCAGTGTTGCCACTCTGGACTGATGGTTTTCCCCTATAGCGAGGCTAATTTTTCTCTACATTCCCCTACGCGCGAAGTGTATGATTGGCCATCATTTTATTCTTTGCAATGTTGTGTCCAATCTTATGAGCACTTTCCCCTACATTTGACAGTTTTCCCCGTAGGGTTCCCCTACCCCCTACGAAAAGCAATTTTCCCCTACAGTAGGGGAAAATCCCTACGAGTGGCAACACTGTGCAAGGTACGAGCGGGCGGCTGCTTTGGTGCCTATAGTATTAGTAGGCCTACCCTTATCTAGCGCTCTCTCTCTTTCTCTCTCTCTCTTTCTCTCTATCTCTATCTCTATCTCTAGCTAGGCTTTCGTTTTGTGGTGGCGATTACAAGTGGTAAATAAAATATAGTGTTAGGAAATTAAAGAATAAATAAACAATTACAATAGTAATAAATAAACAGCAGTTTTAGTATCGTATTGTGGTGGTGCTAGGTTCTTTGTAAAGTTTCCTTGGTACATCTGTTGTTGCAGTTCACAGCAGGTCTGTACCATGGTTACGACGTAGTCTGGTGAAAAACAAAATTGAAAATCCCTCTCTCCGCCTTCATTCGCCGCTGCACTCATCCCTACCCAAGATGGCGTCTATTGTCTTCAACCTCGCATGGCCAAAATCACGTGATACGCACTCCAGTGTTCTTTATAGCTCCATGCTCGAACCGAAACTTTTGTGTCTTGTATTAATGTTAATTTTGTGCTCTACGTCACAATCGAGATTGTTGTTTAGATGCGATAAAAGTTCGGATTGTTGGAACACTGGTTTGTTATAAATTCATTTGTCTGTCTTGTACTACATTTGTGTGTGGCGTTCTCAGTGAACTCTCGAACCGAAACTTTTACGTCTTGTACTACAAGTCCATTATTATAATCTATGAATCTGAGTTTACCAATATATTATCGTATGTATCTAATACAATTTGACTACTCCTTAATATTTCATAAAATGCTCAAACATCACCTTCATACTGCTGTATATCAAACATTGGCAATGCGACTTTGTCAACGTTAGCGAATCTTATAATCTGAAATCCAACACAGTCTCACAGATTGGGTGCGCCTATAGTTACGATAGATTACATGTAAAGACAGTGTCTAGAAAAAAACGTTTTTTTTAAAAAATGGCCAATAATCTGAGAAAAGAATATAATAGTTTTCCGTCTATGCCAGCAGTGCCTTTTTTTCTTTCTCTCTTTCTTTTTGCACAAGACCCTTTCCGTGAAAGCTTTCCCGAGTTTTTTCTTGTTTTATATTTTTTGTCGGGAACGACAGGCAGGTTGTCTAGATGGTACTGCAAACATTTGGACATTCCAAGGCTCATGATGAATAGAATAACTTCATTTATTGCGTTTAATTCTAAGACCGCTAATCTTCTCGCTGCTTCTTTCAGATGGAACAAGAGGAAGAAGATTATAAAACCTCGTTTTTGTTTTTTTTTTTGTAATGGAAAGTGTTTCATGCCTAAGCACTAAATTCAGTAGAAGACCTGTTATGCCGGTCATTGCTGCATGAAAATCCCAACTTTCAAGCTGCATTTTCTTGAAAGCGCTTGGGCTAAGTAAACATGTATGGGGTTGAAAATTTGTGGACAAATAATATGGATTTTTGGGCTCTAAATCAGCCAGCTACCGACGTCTCGTCTGTCAGTGTCACGTGGACGAGACAACCCTGCCCAACCCCAACCTCAACCTCGTTCGCCGCCTATGCACGCAGGTGAAATTTGTTGATTTACGCACGTTGCCGTGCCGGTACAGGTCGGGGTCGAGATACGAGAGTGACGTCCCATGTTTGTGTTCTGCTAGCCTACGCCATTAGTCAGTCGATCTGCGGGATGTTGTGTAACAAATTTATCTTGCTTGCCTAAGTGGCACCTCAGTGGCAGAAGTTTCACATCAAGCCCAGTTTTAATATATATGATGTCAAAATAGCCAGGCATATCGATAGTCTACCCAGGAGTTTTTTTTTGTTTAAGTCTAGGCCTAGCGTTAGTTTGCATCATTGAGAGAAATGGCCAGCCAGCCGCGGGTGTGCGAACTTACACATCTGCAGATGGGAGCAGTCCAGCGCGTAGTTTTTTTCCTACTGTTCTGGTCACTTTATTTCGCAGCTTCCTGTGAGGGAGACATCCACTGCAGTAATGGCTACTCTGTGAGTACAATATGCTCAGTATTGACCTAACATCTCTAATCTAAATATCAATAGGATTTGTAGGAAGTGGGGATAGAGTCTGGTGTGTGGGTGAGTGACTAGATTGCCTAGTGTATTGTTGGGGGTGGGGGTGGGGTGGTGTGTGTGTGTACATTTTTTTTTTTGGATGGGGGATGCTATCATTAAACTGATATGTTTAAGTTTTTAATTAAAACTTAAACATTACTTAACAACAAGACAGAACCTCACTGTGAAATTAGAGACCAATTTTATGAATTTTGTCAATCATTTTAATTCAGGTGAATCCGGATGATAAAGTCTGGCTGTTTGCTGTGAATGGAAGGCAAACACCTTACAGCTTTCTGTAAGTTTTACTGTGCTAGATCTAGTAGGTATGAACATATTTGTAGAAAATGGATTTTCCATGTGATCTCACTGGATTCAGTTCAGTGCATCTAATGTTTTCAACATCACTGGGATTTTGCTACAACTGCCCTGATAGTTGTGGGTTATGCAACCCGTTATAGACTGCATGTTTTTTGTCGCTGTTGTGAACAAATTTGAAGAAGTTTCATCTATACACACACACACACATGCTGCGCGTGCACGCACACATTTGCAGACATGCACTATGCATGCACACACGCACACATGCACGCATGTTTTACACACTAGATTCATAATCTGCACATTGGAATTGTTTTCATTTTTTTCAGTGATGAAAATGGACAACTGGTTGGTTTTGACGTGGATCTTATTTCAAAAGGCAAGTACTATAAATTTCTAAATTTTTGTACAACAGCCTAAGGCTGACTATCCTTGCATCTCTTTTTTGTTCGTCAAAAATAGGCAGTTTAATCATTTCATAGAGAAAAGACACAGATATCTAGATCTGAATGTACTCATTTCCTTTGGCTTTATAGTGATATGAAATACTGTTAAATGGATTAGAGAGGAAAGGGACATTTTATCTAAAATAAAGCAGCATATATCTAAAGGTAAATTATAATAATTATATTGGCTAATACAGAAGGTGCTGCGTATGCTTGAAAAACCTCATAAACCAGAATTTCTAGAGAAAGATTAAAAACTTTGACTTCATGGTTTTTTTGAGTTTGGAGTTAAATTTGAAAGAGGAACATACAGCTAGGGACAACAACATTGTAATGAGTGGATAAGAAATTGATATTCAAGAGATCGTGAGATTTTACTGTAATGCTTTATTTTCCAGTGTTTTCTCCAGATCATATGAACCTGGGGAAACATTTCCTGTTGTCATAAATTTGACCATGGGATTTGTACTTTTTGAGAAGGAATTTAGGTTTTTCTCAACTAATGTGAAATCTGGGGTGCAGGAAGCTAGCGGGATGGGGAATTTTGGAATTTTAGGAGTGAACTGCATGATTATGTGACCTGGATAAAGCACTGATTGTGCTATCATTTTGTAATAATTTTCCTGTTCCTTTCACTTCTTTCAGTATGTGAAATTGCACAGAAAAAGTGTGAGATGGTTCTTGCTGGGTTTCAAGAGTGCACCATCACTAACAGAGACATAAATTATCCTGGGAGAGGTGAGACTCTTATCATTTAGATGTTATGTAGTTTGCTGTAGTGGACTCAGATGGACTGATTACAGCTGACTCTTCAGATAAAAGGGATTGCAAATATTCTGTGACAATTACATGGAAATTGCAATATTCTGTTATTCGGAACATGGTTCTGGAACATGGTTCTATTAAGTGATTTGGGATTAATAAAGAATATTGTATCAAGAGTTTTACAATGGCTTTGTGGCATTACAAAGATACATAGTTAGCAGTCCTGGCTTATTAAATATATGGAACAATGTAACTGAATAGCTATGGCATTGGATTCAGGATCAAAAAGTTGTTAGTTCTCTCGATTCTTTGGTTAGATTGTAAATACATTGGGAAGCATTCATTTGCATACTTCCCAGCTCACACATTTTTAATATTCCAGCTCCAGTCTCTGAATACTAGCATTCAACACCTGTTACATGCAGAGAGTTAAGAAAGATATTGAGTGATCTGGCCCTTTGGGGATTATAGTAATATGAAACTGTATGTACAAATTTTCTCTAGGTCTAATGTCAAACTGGTTTGATGCTTGCCCTCGCTATGCCATCACAGCGGATAGAAGAGGAGCATTTGACTTCACTGTACCTTACAAGGAGACAACTGCCTCCTTCACCGTAGCGCCAGGCAACCCTTCATCGTTTGATCCAGATTCCAATGATTATTCTTCACATACACTGAGTAAGAGCATCTGGAGCAATTCCGCATTAATGTGATGTTTATTATTTTCATATGAAGTGTGGAAATTTTGGAGATAAACTTCTAAGTTGATGTGTAAAGTTCGTGGGTGTAGAGGTAATGTGAAATATTTATTCATGCTTTGAATATGGATGTTGTTTAGCAGTGTCCCACTAAAATGTTGAGTGTAGATGTTGTTTAGCAGTGTCCCACTAAAATGTTGAGCGTAGATGTTATTTAGCAGTGTCCCACTAAAATGTTGAGCGTAGATGTTGTTTAGCAGTGTCCCACTAAAATGACATTTGGGCTCTCCCATCAGCTGAAAGTACAGCTGAAATAAACATCTTCTTTGGAATTCTCACCTTTTTTGTTATTTATTGCATAGACATGTCTCTCATGTATGAAAACAGGATAATTTTATATTTAAAAGCATCAAATAGTGTTGCGCCCACTTGTGAAGTATTGACACAGAAACTGGTGGTGAATTGAATTAAATGATGTTGCTTCTGTGAAGAGAGGGGTTTAGATGCTGGGTTGGTAAGTGGTGGGAAAGGGGACAATTGTCACCAGAGAAGGAATTTTGAAGGAGGGGTCAGTGAAACAGTTCCATGCTAAAACAGTAGTAATGTAAAGGAGGCAGAATGTTGAGCTGATGTGTAGGAGGATCATAGTGACTGTGACTGGATTTATGGGAATGGATATGGGTGAAAAGGAGGAATGCAAATGCTAGATGCAAAGTTTGGAGGTTGACATGATGGAGAACTACAGCAAAGGATAAAGAAAGACATCAGATGCTCAGCTTAGAGTAATTTTCATTAATGCCTTATTTACATGATTTGTCGCATTCTTTCTGATCCCAGCCCACCTGACTGGAGCACCAACTAATGCTCAGTGCCTGAACAGGCTGAAGAAGAAGTTTGGTAACATCATTGTTGCTGCTGACTTACCTGATGCCAAGGGTTTGCTCTTGAATGGAACAGTGAGTGTACTGAAGTCTAGAATCATGTCCATCATCTACAGCCTTAACCCTCGTAATATGTAAGATGGAGATAGATAGCTCCTCATCATGGAGAATGCAATACATAGAGAATCTTCAGAGAAAATAATCCCCATTTGACATGCATTGTGACCTTTTATGTCTTTACATTTATAATGGGCAAGGCTGCACTTCTGTCATGCACATTGATAGAGAATTCAAATTTGCTACTTAACTGTGCTATGTAGAACAGTGAATGTAACAAAAGTTTGAGAAATCAGCTTTCTACACTGTCACTATAATCTTATACCTGTTCGAATATGTACAAGGGTATACTTTTAAACCTGGTTATTCCAAAATCTTGTCTGGTCTTCTTTTATATCATCATTATACATGTTACATGCACTATCAAAAGGTTATAAATCTGCTTATCCTCTTCATCTTCTTCTGTTTTCTTCTTTCTCGTCCTTTTTCTGTTTTGTTATATCTGTTGTCCATGTGATATGTCCTGAATATAATCTTTGTCTGCTTAGAGTCAAAATAGATTCATAAATGTTTGATACTCAGTGATGTGAAATTTGACCCTGTATGAACCATGGAGCATAATTAACATTTGTCCAACATAATGTCATTTCATTGTCTCCAGGCAGATGCCCTGTTCTCCCCAAGAAACAAAATAGATGGTCTTGAAGTACTTCCGCAGAGGCTTCACTGTGATGATGGAGGCTCTGGCATTATGTTGAAGAAGGGAAGTCAGCTCCCCACATGGTGGAATCCTGCCTTCAACACCTTTGTCAGGACAGGCGGATACTCAGCCTTGTGCTCTGAAAGCCAAACAAAATATAATGGTCTGTCCAGGAGGTTGCTTTTGTTCACTTCATAATATTGCATACAGCATCTGACAGTGAAACAAACCTCAATGCTGTTTTATGCAAAAAGACCACAATTTTACAGGAGAGACAAGAAATTGTGATGTTGCTCCTCATTTTAGTACTTGATCAATGACACATATGGTTGACTATCTTGAAGCCTAATCTAATAGAGCTTCAAGAGAATGATCGAGATGAAAAGTCAGAGAAAATTAAACCCAATTCAAAGGTGTCAAAAGGTGAAATTGACTTAATTTGGTCTCCAACTGTCATTTTCCATTCAGTGGCTGTACTGCTAAGTGAAATGTCTTAGAAGATTCTTTTTATCATCATAAAGCAGTTCATGCATTTCCTAACAAGAGAATCTGTATCTAGAAACTATTTCCTTCTAATTTGAAGAGACAGCTTACGAAATGTTGATGTGAAGCACCAGTCCAGTAACCAGTATCTTGATGACTTGTGGATTACAGAACTGATGGTTCACACTGATGTAATGTGAAGCTTTCAGTATTGCACAGTTATGTTTTTGTAAATAATTCACATATTGAAAGTGTAAATTATTTCAGATACTGCACACTCATGGGATTAGTGTTGATCATTGGTGAGGCAATTTGTGGTTGCTGACTGAGAAAAAAGAATAATCAACTTGCAGGTTGTTTACTTTAGGAAAACACAATAAAACTGTTCCCTCTATTGCGGAAGAACTTTAAAGAAGTCACCAGGTATTCATTTGAAACAGTGTGTAGTAATGAGGGTGAAAGTGATAGTGATGATTATTTTGAGCCTCTAACATTTCAGCTACTATTGGATGTTTGCCTTTGAATGCTGTAGCCAGCATGCCAGGTGAAGATCTGTATATACAGGTAAATGTGACTGATTATGTAACTTGGCATGGTTGACTGAGACCTCTGTGTGTATATTTAAAGTGGAGAAGTACTTTTAGGAATGGTGGATTCTATACACTTCATTTCTCAGAAGGGGGACTACAGGTCATATGTGAGATTGCAGGTGAAACTTAACTTGGCACACAGGTTTTGGTATCATAAATCTTCATCTCCCCCCTAACACAGCTGCATGGGCCCTTGCCTTGTGCACAGTTGATCAACCATTTTTTGTTATTTATCCCCAAAACCAATTGAAAAGAATACATCAAGAAAAATTCACTGATGCTTTATTATCAAGGTTGAATGGTAAAATGTTGCATGCGGTCAGAGAATGAATTGAAGCATGATTTGCTAAATCTAGAATCATTACTGCTTCTCTTATCATGGTTTTTTTTGTAGAATTTTATGGTATATTTGTAAGTGTTAGGACACAACTGCTTTGGTGTCTTCGCATGGTAAAGAAAAAACTAACCCAGACTAAACTTTTCACATGGAAAGAGTTGTAGGTCATGACTTTTGATATAGATATTATTCCAATTGGGTCTTCAGTGATACTTTAATAGGGAAAAAAAAACCCTCAGATTGATGTAAAATTAGAAATACAGCATGTTATGCAATGATAATCATCATTTAGTTGCAAACATGTTATATCACCTTAGCAGTTGCTGCACATTTTGTAAATTTATTTTAGGCTGCAGATCAAAAGGTGTGGCTGTTTGCTGTGAGTGGAAGAAGGAAGCCTTTTAACTATATGTGAGTATCAATAAAGGATTAAATCACATTCATCTGAGAAAATAGAAGCAAAAAAAAAATGACAGAGTCAAAATGTATGAAGGGAGTGGAAGTGAGGTAATACAAGTTACTATAGCTACACTACATTGCTACACATTTCAACTGGTAAGACTGCCTGTTTTTGGTCTAGATAGATATCAAGAAATCATAACATCACTGAATGTTTTTGTTTACTACCTCAGTGCAGTAGTATGCTCTAGCAACAGTAATTGCAGTTGATGTTTCACATTAGCTATTGTTAACACTGTGCTTCCACCATGGCAAGAGCACTTGACCATGTCAGCTGGTTATACTGTGCTCTTGCCTCACTGGACCTTATGTCAACTGACCGCTTTGATATTAGCCACGCCAGATTGGCTTGAGCTTCTCTTGGTTGGGCAGACAGTGATGATTAAACATGTCATCCGCATTATGTAGATAGTAGTTGAAGTGACTTAATGTACCTCTAGTGTTATAGTTTGAAAATTGGCCTAGACACAGAAATGTCACACTTACTACAGGATCATCATCATGTTTTCTTCTTCCTTCTTCTTTCCACTAGTGATGACAAAGGAAAATTGACAGGCTTTGATGTGGATTTCATAGATGCTGGTATGTGCATGTCCTTAACTGCTATGTCACATTGATTTTGCCATGGTGATACATAAATTTGTGTCATAGAGATATGTTGTGTGCAGTGTTTATAAAAGAGACTTCATATTTGACATTTTAATGATAATGAATTGACATTGCTCGGACATAGGGTACTGTCTACATATGAACATTTTTTTAAGTCATGATATTTATTACTTGCATTTTACCTATCATAAGGCCACTATCTAGACTGGTATATCATATATCTTTTTAGGATGCAGTCCAACCTGGAAGAAATGTGAACATAAAATATGTCTTTCATGCACTGAAAGGTGAATAAAGGGCTACGCAAGGATCAGAAAGAACTGAGATTTTTACTCATCAGCAAATGTGCCGAACTGGAAACCTCCAGAAGGATATATTCATACTGGGATAAATATCGTGTTGTACAATTAAATTTAATATCCATTAGACAAAGAATTTTCGAGTGTGTGCTAACACTTTATCAGAGAATAAAACTAAAGGAAGGAATCATGGGCAATTCCAGTTGAATTCCACATCACATTCGCAAATTTCTGAATAAAATTTATTTTACAGCAGTTAGTTTTGGTTGTTTGTAAGTGGAATTATTTAATTATATAATTTATCCTTTATATATAAACTAAATTAAACTGGTTGTTGTAAGGTCAAAGCTTCTCAGAAATTAGTGTAAGTGACACAAGATTTGGCTGGAATTGCCCTATATTCATACCTCAAGCATAGATTTGAATGCCCACTCATGACCCATCCGGAGATTTATTGAGTGAAGCTCACAGCTTATCATAACATTCTTATCTGATTTACTGAGAGAATAAATACATCGAACTTCACCTGATATATTTTGTGTTCGATTGTCTTCACAGTGTGCAAATCTGCCGGCAAGCTGTGTGCACCTGTTCTTACAGAATTTACAGAGTGCTCATTTACAGAGAGAAACATCAACTACCCTGGTAGAGGTAAGTACACAAATCTTGGGGATAACCTTCACCAGTCAGCATGACACAAAATTCTTATGATGCTCTGTTTTACTTAAATTTCCTGATCCAGCTGCATTGAGAAGGCACATTCAGACCAAGCCCAAATTTGAATGGGTGAACCAAATGTGGAAAGACAGTAACATGAGACCATGATCAAATAACAGGAGATCATTTGAAGAATGGCTTCCCAAAACTTGGCAGTTAGAAATGCATAAGTTTTAAATTGAATTTTAAATATATATTTCTGTTAGAGTTGAAAAATCTCAATAGAACTACAGTGGAGCCTTGACATTAAGTACTCATTTAAGTATACTTTCTTATTAAGTATGAATTTTACATGCACAGATTTATTCTTATTCTATCATGTCATTATTCAATTGGGCCTCATTATTAAGTATATCTCAGTGATAAGTATATTCTTTGTAATTGTCAAGTACTTGTTTCATGTCGAGATTCTATCTTATACTTGTGAAGATCAGCCATCCTGTTATTTTCCTGCATCCCAAAACATTAAAACTAGGCACGCTCTATTCCTGGAAAACTATTCTTTATTTTGTAGTATTTGAACCTATTCCTATAAAAATGCGCAGGTCTTGAAAGAAGTAAATCACCAGAGAAAATTACTTATATCAGTGAGAGGAAGAAGGGCATAATTATAATGAGAAGACAATTAGAACATTTTGTAACAACTGGAAAAACAAGTGATAAAGGAAACAGGAGGACAGGAGAAAATTCTGGATGGAATAGCAGTGGGGTCACCAAGCAATAATGAAATTTTAAAGTGGACAGCAGATAGACAGAAGTTGAGGTCCATGATCACCTAAACTGAGTCTTGAGCCCATTTCACCACAACACAATACTCGGTATGGCATGAGAAGGTTTGCGGAGTGAACCTCATGTGACCCTCTCATGAATAAAATCGTTACATGGCAAGTTCACTGGCTCTATCTATCTGTCCCAACTTTCACTTTTGAGGATGACCACCAAATGGGCAAAAGAATGCTTATGTCTCTCATGGTGGCGGGCTGCTTAGATGCAGTTTTCTTTATGTGGATCATTACGCCAAGTTGGCACAGTACTTTAAAAAGACACCCTAGTTTTATGTTCTAATCCTCTCGTTACAGGTCTAATGGATGGCTGGTTTGACGCTTGCACAGGATACTCTAATTCTCTGGACAGGGATAATGGGTTTGACTTCACAGATGCCTACCTCTTATCAAACTCCACATACTCTGTCATACCAGGAAACCCATCTGGCTTCGATCCAAATATGGATGACTTCTCTAACTTCACATTCAGTGAGATCATGTTTTCATCATGTTTACATTCTAAAACTAACTGAGTGACTTTTTTGGTTTAGGAATATACCTTTTGTATTGATCAGAATGGTTCAGCTCTTTTTACATCACTAGCCAAGTAGGATTGCTTGCCTAGCTTGTCACGACAGTTCCATCTAATGATTATCATGAGGTTTATATGTTATATTCAGGTATGTCTATTCAAGTGATTTCGCTGACAGGGTGGATCATACAGGGGTGTTTTCAACACCTCTGAAGTATAATGCCACTTTCTAGTGCTAATCACTAAAATTCTGACATTATCTTTCAATGCCTATAGCCAGGTACCCATTTTATAGATGGATGGACTAAGGAATATATGTGAATGAAATGCTTTACCCAGAGTGCTTACAACATGTCCATGGCAGGAATTGAACTCACAACTGTTAGATCCAGATTGCAATGCTATCACCATGCAGTCACATTGCTCCTGCTAGTTTTCATCCCTCCTCACACTAAAGCACAGAACTTATCCATCGTTCCTCAGTAATACAGTCAACTCTACTTATCTGCAATCCTGATGATGGCAACTTTCATTTAATCACATTTTCTGCTTAATAGGTTGCTATTTTTCTACATGAAAGTCTTAAATACTTGCAACTCCTTTAAATCACAAGTTTCTCCTTGCTTTCGAGAAGACTCAATTAATCAGAGAATAATCCAGTTAACCGCAGGATAGTTTATTTAGCTGACATGCAGTTTATCAAGGCTGGGATTACCCTGTTTATTGTCACTAAGTACTAACTGTCCATGCCCTTGCCAGCTGTGATATCACCCAACTAGAAATGTTCCATGACTGGGTCAGTGGGTACTTAAAAGAACAAAATAACAATTCATACCATTTTCTCCTTGATTTAAATGGAGAGCCAAAACAACTAATTCCTCAATAACTTTTCTCCACAGCTCATTTAACGGGTGCTTATACAAATGCAGCTTGTTTAAACAGACTAGGTAAGAAGTTTGGCCAAATCATCATAGCTGCAAATCTGCCTGAAGCTAAGGCTCTCTTGTTTGACAGAAAGGTAAGCAACAATCAAATATATATTTCAGTTATCAGAGTTGGCAAAATAACATGCTATATCATAGACTCCATAGCTTGGGGGCCCTATCTCATAGGAGGACCAGATAAAATGTTCGACATGAAAAATGGTGCAGATGACTTTTCATGGTTGGTGGTCTCTAATAACATTTTCACCACATTCCAACATGTGTTTAGCTGAGAACAGAATACATGATATAAAAGCTGATAACCAGCAGAACCATTAGGTTGCAGCTGACACATGATCATATATTTTGCTTTGCGATCCTGGAGCTGAACTAAATACGTAGTTGGTTGTGCTACCTGTTCCCTACCAAACTCAATTCATTCTGTCGTTTTTGTTCAAAGCTTAGGATTTCTGTTCTGCAGTACTTAGGATAAAAAGCAGTGTCCTTGTAGCTACATGATATTGACAAACTTCATGATTATCAGATGTTTTATTAGGAGAGTGCCTTGGGGTACTTTTGTGGTGAATGTGTGCACTGTATACCTCATTACATTACATTACATTACATTACATTAACCCGGCTTAACCCTTCATTGTTTTGTGCCTGAAAAAATCTCAGGTCTGTGATATCAAAGTTTCATAAATTGAATAAAGAAACTGCATTTTTACTATATTTTACTCACTCTTGAAAATATAATCGTCCCCTTTTAACAAAAGATGCTTACATTTTTGAAGATTTGGGTTTCGTTTTATATTTATGAATCGATTTGAAATGCTATCCTTAACAGTGAAGAGGCTGAGCAGAGTCATTGTCATTAAGAATGTGATAAATGATCATTTGATCATGATGATATTTAGGAAGGGCTTCTTTTTCAGGCCGATGTACTATTCTCACCCCGTGGAAGCATCCCTGACTTGGAAACATTTCCAGAGACTGTCCACTGTGACAGAAATGGGACATCAATGATGACCAAGAAAGGCAGCCCATTGGTGGCTTGGTGGAACGAAGCCTTCCGCTCCTTTGTTGCGCAGGGCTCGTTTAAGGAGCTGTGTGAAAATGGCACAGTCAAGTATAGCTGTGAGCATCCATCACTCATTGTTTTATTTCATCTCATCCCAGATTTGTTTCACTCTTTATTTAGTGGGAATATACATTCTTGTGTTCAGTAATAGACCACTCAAATGATGACTTGTAATGGAAAACTAGTGTTTTTTATAAATACTTTCAAAGTCCCAGTGTAACATATTTATCATGAAACTTTTATACAGAATACTTTGTGTTTCCAACAGTTACTATTGTTGGCTCTGTCCTGCGAATATGACGAATTATGTTTAGCAGAAAAACAATGAAAAGTATCCCATGAAATTCATAGAAAGTGTATTCCAGTGTACAGTCGAATTGCAGTCAGATTCATGACAACTTCACCTAATATCAAGTTCCCACACAACTGAACGTTATGTGTGGATGTAAAAGTCACTGGAATAGTTACAACTCCTTTTAATTGCAGCTTTTTGTATGTTACTTAAATGTTGCAAGTAACCTGAATGATTTGTTTGCTCTGTATATAGTTCCTTTTACTCATTTCTTCTGTTTCATCGCAACTGTTAAAATATTCTCATGGGGGTGGGTGCTTATAAATATATATATCCTATATTTAAACTAATGATAATATAATAATCTAAAAATGTGAAGTCACATGAGGGGACATTAGCCTAAATACGAGACTTAGAAACCACATTATTTTATTACTTTGTTTGTGGTTTTATGTGATTCATTAAACTATGACTACTTAACTTTGAATTACTTGCAGATCCCATCAAATGCATCCCATTTTCTGCCAACTCAGCCACAATGATGTCATCATCAGCTCATCTTCTCCTGGTCATTGGAATGATAACAGTGGCAGTGAATATTTGGAGAGGGAGTCTGGCAGTGCAGTTGTATTGCTGAATTCACAGTAACTGTTTTCACCATACTGTTCAAAATGATGCCGTACTGCAGCATCTCTGTGATTAGCATTTGTGACATTTTAGAGAGAAACTGAAAAATACTGTCACTTTTTGTTAATCATATTGTTATAAAGTTTAACAGATTTGTTGCATTGATGCTGTTCTCACCCACAGAGGTTTGAAATGTTGACACATGATGGAAAAGAGAAGCAGTGGTATGAAATGTTGTTAAGTTGATTTTGAAGTAAATATCAGTTTCAAGAGTATTACAACAAGTTATTCAAATCATTGAACATTATGCAACAATGGTGTAACCCTCAGCTATATCATTTGTGAGTTACAGAACTTTTGCATCACACCAGTTATACCAATAAAACATTTCCATTTCTAGGCTGTGTTACAGCGCGCATCATGAAGAGCTGGGAGGAATAGTAGGTCTGATTATAAACAATGTGCCCTGTTTGTTTATGAGGAAATGGTGCTTTCAGTTGAAATGATGTTTCCCAAAATCAGACAGGATTTCTCTGCTAAATTTTTGATCTACCCATGGCACACATTTATTCAGTATATAGCAGCATAGTTTTTAACTCTGCATCTTATTCTCAAATCAGATGGTAATTTATCACTGGGTTAGAAAGTGTGCTGTAGTGTTCTTACAGAGAAAGAAACTGTAAACTGTGCATTTCTCCGAATGTTGTATGCCTTGCATCTAAGGCTTGGGGTCATAACTATATTAGGTACTGGTGGTATTATGTCTACATTCAGAATAACATTATTTATTCTGCAGGAATCGCCTACTTGGATTTTAGTGTGGCACATATGATTTAGAATAAACTGGTGGTGCCAGCTCAGACTTTTCTCATGATATTTTGCCTGACTGTAGTCAGTTTTAATGTTTTATCTCAAGAAATATTATTAACTCTTGACACATATCTATTCATTTTGATTTTGATGTTATGTTGAAATCTGTTTTTGCATGGAATCTGAGCTTTTATCAAGAGGAAAGACAGTAAACTTTGTAAAGTGATCTTGGTTCTTACTTATTCATCCAATCAAGCATTCTGTCCATTTATCCCCCTGTCTGCCAGTGTCTGTCTGTCCATCCATCCATCCATCCATCCATCCATCCATCCATCCATCCATCCATCCATCCACTGATGTATGACGCTTACACATGCATCTAAAACAAGAGATCTAAAAGATGAGCTAGTATTATAAACTATCTATATCAGGCTTTGTTGATAAATAAGATAACTTTATTGGTCCATATTCTGGAAAATTGGTTTGATTCAGCATCAAACAGTAATGAACTAATATATATAGCAACAAACACACACACACACACACGCACGCACGCACGCACACACGCACGCACGCACGCACGCATATGACTGGAAAACATTAGTCAAAAACATAGCCTGCACAATTTGATTCAAAGGTCAGATGAAGAGGACTCCCTAGCGATTCTCACAGAGCGTGGGACAAATGAATGTTTGTAATGTTCTGTGCGTGATCTTAGTAAATAATGGTGGTGGGCTTAGTTCCAGAGTCTGAAAAATAGGTTGACTTCTGTGACTGCTGGATCCCCAGATCTGAGGGTTCATGATAATACTTGTACAGTTAAGCAGTAAAGCATATTATTTTTTGCACCCTTACAATAAACCAGACATCTTCAAAACTAGTCTCACACGCCTAAACATAAAGCACATGTATTCAGTTCATTTCTGATTACAACCAGTGAGGAACAGATTACGTAAATTACTGACTGTTGGTGCTAGATCTTCTGTCTTGGATTAAATCAAATGCCTCAAATAGCTATTCCCAAAACAAAACAAAAACATCGCCGCCTGCCTTCAAAGTCATTCTCAGTAAATTGCCATGTGCAGCGTGTAGGTTACACATTATACAAAGACAAAGGAAAGGGGCAAAACGTAGGCTTAAGTCATGAGGCCTCCAACTCTTCCCCCCCCCCCCCCNCCCCACCTTCTTTTTTCTTACATCATGCATGATGTGCTAGTGAGAACAATGAAACAAGCTACCGGATTTCCCGCTGCCTGTGCCCGATACACACTGGCATTTCAACAATGGGGTTGGTGAGGATGCAGCCTAAGACAGCGATTAAAATAGACCCAGTTATGACATTTTTGGAATAATCGGGATTTGTTTTAAAAGAAAAAAAGGAAGAAGGCAGGAATGAGAAAAAGAAAGGGACGACTGGATGGAATGGCATAAATAGAATCAAATAACACCACTGAGACCGTCGGGAGAGAGGCGGGTTGGATAAGGGGGAAAATATGCCCGTCAACTCGTGACAAAGGCCATACTTCCACTTCAAATATCATAATAGGTCCTTTCCCGTACATGACAAATTCATTTTCATACCGTTTCCAGGTCGTCAGTTTTGTCAGCGTGTCGGCGTTGAAATCCGGTGACAGCTGAGGACTGAGGAATATGGTGGACTAGCTGGCTGATTCTTTTGTGTCAGTTGTCTTTAAAGCCCAGCACCTGCTAAAGTGCTATTGGTCTTGAAAAATAATATTTTATGAAGGTCTGCTTTCTAAGCCTAAAGGACGGTATTTGAAGGGCCGTAATCTCTGGCGGAGTATACGTACATACATTGCCATACTACAGACTATAATTTATTGTCTGAAGACATACAGTCAGAGGTTCGGTGAAAACAATGCACACTCCTCATGTGGTCTTCATTCTGTCTTTGCGTTTGCTTACATTGCCTGCCTGTCTGTCTGTCTGTCTGTCTGTCTGTCTGTCTGTCTGTTTGTCTGCTTGCGTGCCTGTCTGCCTGTATGTCTGCCCGTCTGTATGTCTGCCCGCCCACGCGCCCGCTAGCCTTTCTACCTGTTTGTCCGTCTGTCTGTCTGCTTACCTTCCCATTGCATTGGTAGGAGATCCACCAGACAGCCCTAAGAAAGATTTAGATTTTATTCTCTCAACTTCTACCTCTTTTTCCTGTGCTGTTGTGAATTCACTTTATCAAAACCGGCGGCATTTTATCGCTGTTATATTCAACGCTGTTTTAAGTGGTTTGATTAATTTGAAATTTTTGTGCGTCTCCAGTTTTGTTCCAAGTTAGGACCCAACTGTAAGGGCTTTCAAAATTTCAATATTACACCACCTCTTCACACCCACCTTCCCCTCAGTTGTCTACCACACCTATTCCATTCCCATACATACTTCGACTATCATTTACATGGACATACATTACCCCGAACTTACGTACACTGGAAACTAAAAACATCTTCTGATATAGGCTTCAGCACATAAGGTCCAGTGACTGAATGCACACGTTAGTTAACGCACTGCGGTAACCAGGGGAAACTCCCAAAACATAAGTGGTGTCAACTCCAGTTAACGCAAAACGTTAATCAACGCAAGGATTATGCACACGACTACTCCTGAATCCTTTCTTTTTTTATGTGACCACTTGGTCTGGCATATAACATTAGGAGGAGGTGAATGTGAACCATTTACGAACAATTCGGATATAATATGTGATCTTGAAGCTTGGTCTGAGGGCTGACTGATGTCAGAGTTCCAAGTGTGCACTAGGACAGCAGTTAAGGTTCTTTGTAAGTTTTCTGACCTCATCAAAAACACCACCCCCCACTATGAACAACAAGAACAACAAGAACAATAACAACAACAACAACAACAACAACAACAACAACAACAACAACAACAACATTAGCAACACAGCGTTCTCCCTCCCAAAACTAAACTTCACAGGAGCAGTGAGGTGGCAAACAGTTCTCCTTCTCTCTTCCCCCCTCCNCCCATTTCCAAAATTTTAAGTCTACGTACATACACATGGTGCTAGAAGATCAGAGTAGACTAAAATGACAGGCTCACTTCCCGACGTCAAACTTCATGTATTTGAACCATCCAATTTCTCTCAATAAAGCCTTTATCCCGGGTCTCCCTTCTCTCTGTACAAAAAATTGTTTCCAAATAATTCTACCATTTTGCAAACCAGAAAATATGGACAATTCCTTTGGATTTCGAATTTGTAAGGTCCCCCATCCTCCTCACCCACACACTCACATTTCCCCAACCCAAACAAAAACTGAAGTATATAGAAAACATGGTGGAGGTGCACCCCTCCCCCTCTCCCAGGACATACATTGTTTTGCTTACACTTTCGGTAGAAATATGAGGATAAAATTAAGCTTAAAATATACTTCATGTGCCCAAAACATTCGGGCACTAATGCTATGGTCCCTAGCCCTAGCTTGCTAATTTTCCACATATATTGAAGTTTACTCTTAAACACGAACATTAAAGTCTCACTATATGAAATTACAGACATCCCTCAGAACTCAGTGATGTCCTATGTACTAAACCCCTCTTGTTCTTACCCCTTCTCCCTAGCAAAAAAAAAATACCAAACAAAATATTAATCTCAAAAAAGACTTAACAGAGGTAAACATTTTACACAACATATTCGGTTAGAGGATTAGGAAAAAAAATCTGTATTTTGTGACCCTGCTACTTGAATTCAGGGAAGGTCAGCCGTGGTTACCAGTCACGAGATCTACTGTGACCTCATTCACTGGGATAGAGGGG
>JAWQUT010000039.1:1760847-1791876 GCA_033807755.1 Ellobium chinense | reverse complement strand
AGCTTGTGGGGGGGGGGAGGGGAGGGTATTTAGTGTGTGTTTGTAGAGGTAGGAGAGGGTTTGGCGGGGAACGTAGTGTGGAGGAGAGAATTCATACAGCAATGACATATACAGTAATTATAGGAAGGTATGGGGCACTTGGGGCAAGGGGCACCCGAGGGGGGGGGGGTAACCAACTATTTTATTTGGCATGCACAGGTCCCACAGCAAAGGTCCCTATCTACATTCCTGACTCCAGATTCTATCATCGTCCCCAGATCATTTAAATGCACCAGGTCCTTAATGTAACACATCTCTCTCCTCCAACCCATTCCACAGTTTCTACTCTCATTCCTTCCGTAGATCATTTATTTACTATCTCCAAAGCTTCATTTCACATACGCTCCTCACATGGGACACCCCCCCCCTTTCTGCTTTCTTACCACAGACCATTTACATGATATATTATTCTTCATTCACAAAATTTCTCAAGTGGGGCACCCCCCCCTTCCCTTCCAATTGCAAACTTATCTACGTCCATGTGGCCTACCCTAGACCATTTATTTTTTGTCCTTCTCTCCTTGCTTCATTCTACATCATCCCTCACGTGGGGCGCCCCTACAATCGTACCTACAATCCTGTTTCATTGCCACATTTCTTCGATGCAACTTCTGTCGTGCTTCATCTACAAGATGTTTCACGTGGAGCACCTCCAATCCTCAATCTGTAGACTTATTTACGCCTCTGCTTCCTTTACCCCAGACCATCTCTGCCCTTGCTACCTACCTCAGTCCATCAATTGTTCCTCGTGATTCAGTTCACCGGATCCACCACGTGACAAACCTCTCATCTTACCTCCCCTCCCCTACCCCACCGGCCCTCAGGTAACCTCATCTAGTCCTACGACCTGTCTCTCTGCCCCAGGCCAATGAGCCAGTCCAAAATAAGGATTATATCGTTAGAGAAGGAACCTAAATATCAGGCTTCAAAGGTGAATAGGATCATCCAGAACTGAACATTATTTTGTTGCGGGAATCGAAAGTAAAATGCTTTCTGGACACATAAACATGAAAAATATTAATCTGTGAGCATATGATTGTGTATTTTTTGTGAGACTGGGATTTTATGATTTGACAGGTGCAAACATGGTATTCATTCAATCGCGATTTTCTCAGAATATGTGCGTGGGCATGAAGGTTAGCTTTCTTCAATGAAGATATCAAGGGCCAGAACAATGCTATATACATTTGTTTTTTCATATAATTTCCATATATCTTGATACTGTCCCAAATCGACTTAAGCCTACTTTTGAAAGACTGCAAGACATTCATGTTTTGTCCCTTATGCTTCAGTTGTTAAGATCATATTCCTTCACGTGATTTACCCCTCCTCCTTGCCCTCCCTGCCCCTTCTTCTCCCAGTCCCCCTCTCATCTTCCGCCCATTTCAGAAGATATTTATTCCTTCATCTTGGCATCAAACTGTCGCACAGTTCTCAAAGTGAGCTGTAGAATTCACCCTCATACTGAGCTCGGTGAAAGCATTTCAACTGAATATTATTTAGGAATATTTTCTCCAGGTAAGACTTCATGGTTATCATTGTTGTTGTCGTCGTCGTGGTCGTCATCATCGTCGTCTTGATTTAAGAATTTTTAAATTAGGAACTTTGAAACAGACATAAAAAGTTTGTTTCCACAGATAAATAAAAGAGATTTAGTAATGCAAACATTCGATCTGATAAGATCTTCTTCAGGCAAAAAAACCCATCATCATTATCATCATCATCATCATCATCATCATCATCATCATCATCATCATCATCATCATCCTCTTCATCGTTCTCGTCGTCGTTGCCGTTGTTGTTGTCATTCTTTCGACGTCGTCATCATCACATCATCATCGTCGTGTTCATCATCATCATCATCATCATCATCATCATCGCAATCGTATAATCAACACTTTGCACTTACATGATAACAAGCAACGCGATCAGTCGTGGCGTTTTTGCACCAAATAAATATGAACTTCGTTCAGCTTTGCTAAAATAAATCACATCTCTCGATATATGACACGACTGAGTAGCAATGTCATTAATCGGGCATGATTAATATTAGAGCAGGCCTATTATTTACTGGGCATATTTCATACAGTGATAGATTTCATTGTTAATTGACCATAGGGAATGCAGAATACATGTACCATTAGTCGGGTATAATTCATAATGCAGTAAATTCTACAAGTGGTCAGCTGATACTTATTCTCAATATTTAAATCCACTCACTGGTTCAAGGCTGTTGTTAGATCTACTTGACATTACACGCACCTCCCAGCATGAGTTGGAAGATATAGCCTGCTTGTAAGAGTATAGCCTAGGCCTTTTGCGATGTCATTAAAATGCAACAGAAAAAGATGTTCAAAATAAAGAAGCTGATGTCATAAGCAAGGAAAAGATGATGTTGATAATAATGTTCATCTTGAAGAAGGAACACTTATGTTCTGAAACTTAGATATTACATGCATATTCACTTTTTATACTGCTTGTGAAATTGAATGTTATGTTCTCATTCCTACAAACACTGGTTTGACCGGTGTGTTTCGTTTTCATTTTCTTATTGACTAAAGGGAAGGATAATGACGATGATGATGATGATGATGATGATGATGATGATGATGATGATGAGGAGGAGGAGGAGGAGGAGGAGAAGAAGGAGGAGGGCAATGATTGTATGTACTTCTCTTCTACCTCATCATTCTTATTATTATCACTTCTGCATTCTTGTCTTTAGCCTATCTGTGAGGTCTTATACAGTCTTTACTATTCTGAGTTAAAGGCATTTTTATGTCTATAAAAATCACCGGGTCATTATTATGTGGGTTTGCTCTAACCTAGACCTTGAACCGAAAGGTTGGACTGTTGAAAGCAATAATACCAGGTCACGCACTTCTTGAAAGCGAAATAATATGATCTTTAGTCTATATTCATGCTGAACTACACCGACATACTGTGACAAAATAATTGACAAATCATACCCACCCCCACCCCCAACTGCCATACACACACACTCAAACAATCAAACCAAAAAAAAAACAACCTCCACTGATTCGAATGATTCGTAGATTACGTCATCGTCATAGAAGATTTTCTACCTTGGTGACACGAAACAAAGACAGTACAAGATATAACAGTAATATAGATCCTGTCGACACCCATCATCACAACACCACCGTCGCCATCATCGTCAGTAGCGACGACAACAACAGTAACCCAGCCCACCTCCATCTCGATTTTCATTTAACTTATCCCTGACTAGCAAAGTAGGCTTAGCTCTTCTGCTTCGAATATTTGCTAATGACACTCCAAACACTACTTAACACAATTCGCAGCTTAGCACACTTCCATTCAACAGTCCTAAGTTTTGATCCTTAAAGAGAGCTCTCTGGATAACACAAAACTTTTGCAACATGCAATCTGTGTAGTGGATGTGTTCATTAAGTTCCATTGCATATCATATGCTTTTATTGTATAAGTTAATCGCTGTCATTTATATATTTAGTGGACGTTCTGAACATATTCATTTCCTTGTACAATCATGTCTACCCCCATCACTGCCACCAACAGCAGCAATAACCACGCCAGAACATCAGCAAAACTTTATTTTTTTTTGTGTCCTCAGTATCCAGCAACCAACATGGAGCAATTTCATTTACTAAGACTTGTGATGCTTAGTCTTTGTGTATTCCTGGCTGCCTTCCTTGACCACACACATTCAGCAGTTGTGCAATTTTCTATCAAAGATCAAGATCAAAGCGTGTTCGTAAGTATTAACTGAACTGTCGTCCTCTGACCCTGTAGGTATAGTGTAATGGTAGTAAGAAATGGAGCGTAGACTGTTCGTAGATTGTACCTAGATTAAGTGTATGGAGACCTCTCCACATGCCTCTGATCGGTGATCCCACGCGAGCCGAGTAAGATGCAGCTGTTGGTGAGGCACAAAAAAAACAAAAAACCACCAAAAAAAGTGGAGTTAGTTCTTCACTTCAGTTTATTGAAACTTCAACCGATATCACGAAAAGGACGTCACCCTCACTGAGGCTATCAGTTTTCAAGCTTTAAATGCGTACAAGCTCCTTGTAAATTTGAAATGGAGATATAGAACAAAGGACTGGAGCTTTAATATTCTAGTATGTGATGTTCGAGATTGTGAGGTACAACTAATACCGTGGGGTCCACTTAATTTGAATTTGAAGGGACTAGATATATCTGTTCACTTAAAGAAGGCTTACTTTACCTTTTATTGTTGGCGAGAGGAAAGAAATTAGGATCAACGAATGCGTTCAAATTAAGTTTCCACGGGAGAGTTCACTTTAGATGACTCTTGTATCCAGGCTAATGTTCACTCAAGCCACTTCACACTGTATTTACCCTGCAGACCAGATCTATATTATATACATTGTAAACTCTCCAGAGAGTTGATAAAGTTAATGAGGGACCTGGCCTACAAGGATAATAATCATGTGAAGTGTTACACAAAGGGCCACTGACTAACACCGAAACTTGTAAAACTCATTATTAATATAAATTTAATTTTATTATCATTATTATTTTTATTGTTATTAGAATTATGACGAAGAAATGAGAATCTGTATTTGTGATGGCTCGTCAAAAAGTCATGTTACTGATTTCACTATTAATTTTGTGTTTCAGTCCTATGAACCTGTAAATAAGAGCCCAGAGAAAGACACCAAAGTTTACTTGTTTGTTGCAGATGGAAAGAAGCAGCCCTACAGCTACATGTGAGTCTAGAATGGCTTCTGATCAGACACAGAACATTTATTCCGTTAAAAAAAAACAAACCACAAATCAATCATAATTTGATATGTAATAAATCACCATTGCCATCACCACCAGCACCTGTGCTTTTTTTTTTTATTTTTCAGGTGTGATATAACTATAATACTAGATATTTAAGATCTTGAAGTTCGTAGACATTGTAAATCTGCTAATATGTGCCAAAGTTCAGTCGCAGAGACTGAACTGTTGAAGTTATCAAATTTTAAATTTTAGTTAAAACATTTTGGGAGACCACTCAGTATATACCATACATCAAGCAAAAACAGCAGCAGCAGCGATAAGAATATCACGTCCACAGGGTCATCATCATCATTGCTACTCTCTCTTTAAAAGCAACAAGTTAACGCTATTATGAACATCTATGACATTACGAGAAAACAACAGATAATAGATAACTCTCTCACCACATTCAGCAGTATCAATGAGTCAGATTCTAATTGCCTGTTTCTGTATTCCCAGCAACGATGTTGGCACTCTGGTTGGGTTTGATGTGGACATTGTGAATGAAGGTTAGTGACATATCTTTGACAGTGCCTAACATAAGTGCAGTAAAAATTCTTAAACTCCAGTGCCAGGGACAAGTCTAAATCTTTGGGATTGTGGTCAGTCTTCTTCTTCTTCTTCTTCTTCTTCTTCTTCTTCTTCTTCTTCTTCTTCTTCTTCTTCGGCGGCGTTCAAATATGACCATGCTATAGGTTCAGCTCAGCCTGGGTCGCGAACAGGACTGTGATCAGTCTAAATCTTTGAGCTTGTGACCAGTCTAAACCTGTGGGCTTGTGACCAGTCTAAATCTGTGGGCTTGTGATCAGTCTAAATCTTTGGGCTAGAGATCAGTCAAAATCTTTGAGCTTTTGATCAGTCTAAATCTTTGGCCTTGTGAGCTGTTAGTTTGTGATTAACCATTGGTGCAGAAGATATGAGGCCTTGGAGAAAAACACTATAAAGTGTATCCAGGTTTATGTAATGGATAAGGTTTGAGGTCAGTAATCATGAGGTCTTTCTGTCTTCCTTATCTTACATCTTACATCCACCCCAAGCCATAATCATGACACAGGACCCACATTGTGTCACGCAACTCTTTCTGTCTTGCGCAATCCTCTGTATTTCACTGAAACTGCCCAGTCCAATCTCTCAGGCGTCTCCCAGTAGTATTTTCAGTATTTGTTGTAGGCAGCTTGTCCTTTCTACCTACGTTTCCTGCTTAAAGAGCTGTTTTGCAGTTCTTAGATCATGTCCTTGGAGGATGTTCTGTACATTTTTTTTGGTTCTGAAAACTGAGGTGAAGAAAAAGTTTATTTGTTACGAATCATTCAACACTGATGACACCATGACCCTTGTCTTTCAGTGTGTGACATTGCGGGCAAGACGTGTTACACAGTCCTGGCAGAGTACAAAGAGTGCATCTTCACAGACAGGGACATTGACTATGCTGGCAGAGGTGAGAATGTGTAGACATCATTGCTGTTCAAAAAGAAAATAATGTCTGAACCAAAGTTTGATATTTTACAAGAAGCGAAGAACAACGTCTGTGTTGCAGCATTTTTTAAATAGAGATAATGATGTATTTCGAGGCAAATATAAATTTCGGATTTTTTAGAGCTTGAGGAACATCACATGGAACAAGACCGTGACACTATCAGCAACAACACACTGAGGTTTGAACAGTGAGCAATAGTGAGATTTGATTATAATGATGTTTCAAAAGGTGAATTTACCTCTTATCCTTACTGATATCCACTACAGTTTATGGCTATAGAGGTTGCCATTATAGCTTCCCTAAAAATGTGATGAATGAATATTCCAAAATATGCATTTTCCAAAATAACATCGAAACACTTCATGGTAACATTTAAAAGCAATGTTTTCAGTGCTCTGGAGAAGTTTTCATTTGGAGAAGAATATGTTTTAAATTATCACTTTAATCATTGTTTCAGGGCTTATGGCTGACTGGTTTGATGGTTGCCCTGGATACACGATAACAACAGACCGAGAGAATGAATTTGATTTTACCTTGCCTTATCTGGAAACCAGTGCATCTTTCACTGTGGCTCCAGGCAACCCGTCCAACTTTGACCCGGATGCTGATGACTATTCCAAATTTACCCTCTGTAAGTGATCAGATAAGACATTGAACTTTTTAAAGAGCGGCCTCGGGAATAAAAGGAGAGAGAAGCATGACGGGACACTTCATAAAAGTGATATCAGTGTAAGTCACCATTGCTTCACCTCGATCCCTATTTTTCAAAATTTCACGAGTGACGGATGTTCTACTGCATAGAAACTTTACAGATCGCAAGTTTTCTGTCCCACTGAACGTTGCAAAAAGAAAATTGATATAAAACAAGTCTGGTGTTTAAAACATGAAAGCGTTTCTCGAGATAGGTTGTCTAGTCTAACATGTCTTTTTGTTGTTCCTGAAAGAGTTAGCTTCACTTAATTTGACCTACAATTAAGCAGCCTTTCATGACTGTTTTCAAGGTACTGCATATTCAGGTCATTCAGTAATCTTTTTTTGTTGCATACATTAGCAAAACAGACTTAACCATAAGTTTTATGGCTACAGACTATCTATATAATGTCAGAAAGCATAACTGTTGCTTATCCTAATTCGAAGGTTAGTTCTGGGAGAAGTATTGAAACACTCCTAAAGCGGCAGCCCTATTTAGATAGGTGAAAGGGAAGCTATTGGGTTGTTTATTTTTACTGACCTTATATTTGAGAAAGTGTTTATTACATTTCAGTGCATCTCAGCGGGGCTCCCACCAATGTCCAGTGTCTCACACGGTTGCACAAGAAATTTGGAAAAGTTCTGGTTGCCCAAGATTTGCCGGAGGCCAGAGAATCCTTGCAAAATGGCACAGTAAGTTCAACGGGCATAACTATTGGTTAGACTAAGTGTGGACGTAACAAATACTTGAAGGAGGAGAAAGGGACAGGAGGATTGAGAGGAAAGGAGGACAGGGAGATCAGAGAGAAATAGAGGAAACTGATGAAAAGATGGATAATGATCATAAGACTTTGCTGAATTCTTTGGAACCTATAAATGAGAAGAAGAGTAAGAAGATAAAGACTAATATTGGAAATACAGTCACTCCGCATGATTGCAACTTCTCAGGAGCACGGAAAAGTTGTGATTAAAAAAGAGCTGCAGTTATCCAGTGGCTTCTTCATAGAAATATATCACGTTATGAAATGAAAAGTGTAACGATTAAGCGGAACTTGCTATTATCTGGGCTGCAATTAAGCGGAGTCGACGGTATCAGTGTAGGTGGGCTAACTAAGGGCACTATCGCTGGGAATTTCTGTACCGTACACAGTATTTAGGGGGCGGGGAGGGGGGGTGTCAAAATATCTTTCATTTAATAAGCAAATAATAAATCCAATTACTATTATGATGAGGGTGGAGAAGGACGAATGCGCTTTCCATCATGTGTTGAGAACTGTAACTCAGTTTTTTTGGCACAGCTTCATATATATTTCCCCCCATTTTCTTTGCAGGCTGATGTCCTGTTCTCTCCAAGAAATAAAATCCGTGGCTTAGAAACATTGCCCCAGAAGGTACAATGTGACAAAGGTGGTGCTGGTATAATGCTGAAGAAAGGCAGCACTGTTCCTAGTTGGTGGAACCCGGCATTCAAGAAGTTCTACTACTCTGGAGATTACACAAAGCTTTGTTCTCAAGCTTCGGAGAAATATGGTGAGTGGATAAGGTTTATCCAAACCACACTGATAGCAGTGTTGGCTTCTTGGTGTATGCACTACAGAAAATAAAAATTAAGCCTCCCTTCGTGGACAGATTGACAACGATCAGGCTTGTGTAAATCCATGAGCACTTCAGCAAAAATTCTGTTATTCTTCCGCCATTTCACAATACAACTCTGAAATCTGAATTCTGGTCAACGGGGTGAGTATGACCACAGCAGCAGCAGCAGCAGCAGCAGCAGCAGCAGAAAGTACAAGTAAGAAAAATTAGTCAATGGGGGAGGAGGGTCATCGGTTACCAGATGATTCATCTCCCTAATCCCCACCACAACAGCCTCGAAACGACCATTATCATGTACCTACATCGTGTCCTAGACGATAAACCACTGGATTCACAATTTTGTATTGCACTTTACAGGTAAAGTCCAATGTCTCCCATCGCCAGACGAAGCCAGTCCTGAGCTACTGACTCTCCTAAATGCCCCTCAGGCTCCAGTGAGTAACTCTCTGATACGTGAATTCTCTCTAGTACTCATCTGTGCTCAAAAGACATTGCTGGGGTCATTCCATATAACGTTTCCCCAGTTAGTGATCAAGACGAAGCCACTCCTTCTTTTAATGTAAAATATTGACAGCTTGTGATTCTCTATTGAGCTTAAGTCACGTTTTGACCATATCAAGTTATTGTATCATATATATAAGCATAATATATGTATTTTTTTTCAGGTGAAAGCATCTCTTTTAACCTTAACCCGATTCTGGCACAAAATGTAGTCATTTGAAGTGACTGCCTCACATCAAATAAAATTTATCTACAATTACTAACCATCTCCCAAGAAGTAAATATTTTTCCCGTGCAGAGATGGTTTTACTCTTGATATGCACAACAAATATGAGCTCTCTAAGTATTTCTTGCCTTCTTCATGTTCATTCAACAGAAGAGATTTACCTCTTCCTTCCCCTTCCCCTTTCCCTGGCCACCGTATTAATACTGTACCTATTATCACCTCTTACGTACTAACATAACCACTCAATATTTTTGGCCTTGAATGTGAATATAAGTATTTTAGCAACATTTTCATTTTACAGATCCCAGACAGGCTGTGGAAGTTTGTTGTTAGTGGAAGAATTGCGCCATACAGTTACTTGTAAGTAGAATCTATGTCACATCTATTCAGATCACTTAGGTAGCATCATGTATGTTGCATGAGTGTGCTGCAATTTATAGATGAATTCTGGATCAAAATCTTTTTTCATCAATAGAAAACACTTTTGGTTGGGACACATCTTTCTATCATGGTTTAAGATACTGTATATAGGATTATTTAACCTCATGATGTTTTACCTTCACAAAAACTGTCACTGCAGTTTTCAAAGAGCTACCACAGAAGCATAGACAATGTCGTTATGCCTAATGTTAGCAAAAATCTCAGCACAAATAAAACCTCTCTGAATTTTCAAACCAATATTACTCTGAAACGGGGTTGTTCTTTTTATCTTGCCTATACTATTTGACCTAATTCCGCTCAAAGGCCCTAGTATCTGCCAAATGTGTTTTGGGTTGGTTGTGGGCAAAGCGAACTAAATAGTGGAATGCTAATCAAACACGCAATAAAGGCTGATAATGTTATAATTACATGTACTTAATTTTTATAAACTGTTACCTGACATTTACCTTAAGCTCCCTGTGAGAATCTCGACTAGTTAATACACATCTGAACTCCAGGAGTACAATTTCAAATCATTTTTATATAGAATTTGTAAGTTTGTCATATTCTTATTTCAGAAATGAAGAAGGCGAACTTGTTGGCTTTACCAAGGACTTTTTAACTACAGGTACGAACAGTATAATCTGATCCATACTGACAGGGCGTTCATGCATGGAGGAGGGAGAGAGGGAAGAGGAGAGAGAAAAGAATGAACGGAAGAGAGAGAGAGAGAGAGAGAGAATGAAAGAGAGAGAGAGAGAAAGAGAGAGAGAGAGAGAGTGAGTAAGTAAAGAGAGAGAGAGAGAGAGAGAGAGAGAGAGAGAGAGAGAGAGAGAGAGAGAGAGAGAGAGANAGAGAGAGAGAGAGAGAGAGAGAGAGAGAGAGAGAGAGAGTGAGAATTCAAGTGGCAGAAGTGTTATTATTCAATAATTATGCATGCGATGTTGTTTTATGTTTCAGATTCAAGTAAGTAAGATATTTATGTTTAGCATATCATCATCATTATCAATAGGTAACGGTGCATGGAAGTACCCTATGTAATAATCTTAAGATGGACTGTATTTATTGCTTTGTTGGCAATACATCAGAATTTAACACATTCCATGTGTTTTTATTCTGTCAATGATTACAGTATGTAAGAAAGCGGGCAAAGATTGTGTACTGTTGCTAGCTGAGGTCCCAGAGTGTTCTGTGCGGAGAGGAGAGTTGCTGTATCCAGGGCGAGGTAGGCAGACACGAAATGTCATCTTCATCAGGGCTTCATTCGTTATGTATTGGGCATCACAGCATTCTAACATACTGTCTTATCAATAAAATGATATACACTGTAATCACTCTTCCATTTTTCGTCACTCCCACATAATGAAAGTTCTTGAACGCCCATTGGGGCTTAAGGTAGGGGGCATAAGCCATGGTGGAGGTGGCAAAAATTTATTTAGTAATCCCCCTTAGTCTCTTGGTATGTCCCGATCTTGTTTGGAATGCTTCCATAATTTATGATCATTTACTACAAATTCTCTTCCACTTTGTACGTTTAGACTTGGTGATCTCCTCTGGAGTATGTTCAAATAAAGTATTGGTTAATTAAATAACACCTAATAATATTGCAATTCGTTTTAGATATTTTTCACCATCTGAAAATTTCAGCCAGACAGCCTAACCTATAAGTTTTGTTTTTTTTAAAACACGTTGTAAAGTGTACACGTGTGGTTTATGGAAATAAGGATATATATGCAATTTGTTAAATATTTCATATCACTATAATTTATTGAATAATACTTAATGATATTTATCACTTCATCCAATTTTATGTCCCTTGTGGTACTCGCTTAAGAAATGACTTTCTGGTGTCTACATTTGTCTTGCTGTTAAAACGATTGTGTGACTTTGTTTCATTGTGTTGTAGGTTTGATGGAAGGATGGTTTGATGCCTGCACTGGTTATTTTGACACTTTTGATAGAGAAAACAGCTGGGATTTCACCTCACCTTACCTGGTGTCCAATGCTTCTTTCTATGTCACCAAGGGAAATCCTTCTGGATTTGACCCAGATTCTCATGATTATTCAGACTACACCATAGGTAAGTTGGCTTTTTGTGAAGTAATCTGCTGATTTTAGGATTGCCAGACTTGGCTCTTTCACAGCCAAATACTAGATTTTTGGTTCTTTAAGAAAGAAAAACATTTGTCTCCCAAATACCTGACTGGCTAACTGGCTCTTTGTTCGTGCTTCAACAGACTAATTTACTATACAAAATGTACTTATGCTTCTCTCAAACTGATATTTGAAGTGCCATATATTGAAAAGATTTGTTTTCTGACAGAAGCGACGATTAAGCAAAGGCAAGTGAAGTATGTGGACTGTACCAACATTTTGTTTTTGACCTGAATTGTAGAATACAAGTACGAAATTACATGGTGTTGTCCTTGTTAGTTATAGATAAGCAACCAGCTCTACCATTGTTTACTGTTTCTCAGTATATCAAGCCACGGCCATCACTAATGATCACTGCCTGAACAGACTTAAAAAGAAGTTCGACAACCTTATGGTGGTGGAGAGTAAAGAAGAGGCCATAGAAGCCGTCAAGGATGAAAAAGTGAGTAGGCATAACAAGATTTCAAGGTTTATTTTCTTGTAGGCCAAGGGCCAATATCTCAGTAACAATTTGTGACATAATAACATAATAACAACATAGCTATCCACTGTGTATGGATGTGTGGGTTTTTATGTATACCTGTGTTTGTTGTCTGTATGTTCTAGTAATATCACAATATGTGGGTATGTGTTCAAATGTTCTACTATTTAATACAGACATAGTCATTTAATATGCCTGTCATTCTTACCTTCTGGGTATCACATTGTACGACAGTGTCCTCAGCTAAACACCCATCTGTCAGCTGTCATTTACGTGCACTGTATTATTGTATTACTTTTGCCAAGAGCTTGTTTGAGATACTGATTTACTTGTCCACATCTATCCATCCCACCATCTCTCCATCCATCCATCCGTCCGTCCATCCATCCATCCATCCATCCATCCATCCATCCAGCCATCCACCCGTCCGTCCGTCCGTCCGTCCGTCCATCCATCCATCCATCCATCCATCCATCTGAGAGACGATTCTGGCCACCAGTGCATCAGACTGTATCACAACTGAAAAAAAAAACTGATAACTTATCACTTGACCAAATGATTATAAACAGTAACAGACCCTATGAGTGCTCGTAAATGGGCGTTGACTAACAATCAAAATGACTTAGCACCTGCTTATCCAACCAACCAATCAACCAGCCAACCCACCAACCAGCCAATTAAATAGGCAAGTCACAGTAGCAACCCACCCATCCACTGTGTTGACAGGCAGACACCTGGTTCACCAAAGAAAAAGGTGTGACCGAGCTGGAAGAGCTTCCCCAAAGATTCCACTGTGGGAACGTAGGAACCAGCATCATGACCAGAAAGGGGAGCGAACTCCCAGCCTGGTGGAATGAAGCCTTTGAAGAGTTCTACAAATCAGGAGATTACCAAAAATTCTGTGAGGACCAAGCCGAATATCACCACTGTAAGTATGGTTAAACTGAGATTTAATCAGGTTTTGGGGGAAGGGTTTGGTCGGTATACTTTTTAAGAATGGTTTAGATATGTGATCATCAGGAGGATTTCTTTGCAGGTTTGCTGCTTTACAACGGAAATTCTCTGGACATGCCTATTAAATATCATTGTCTGACTCTAGGACTACAGTCTTGGTTTCAAATACCATGGCCACTGTCTCTCATCCTACGTATTTTGCTCCATGTGGAAATTTTCCCACTTCCCCAAAGAAAATTCAGAAGAAGAAATGAGACTTGAGATTACACAGGATACTAGGCCAAAACACAGACGGTACTTGACATGCTGAGACCTAAAGACCTTCAGAGGATCTTCTAGACTTGAAAGCTGCACTGAAATCATTGCACTGACTACTTTACTTCGAAGGTGATAGGGAAAATATAACATCTAGAGGATGACTGCGAGCTTTTATAGGCACAGTCCTGAGACGTTTGGGTCTTACCTCGTATATGCGCCCTCAGTATTTAAGAAACCATTAAGTTAAACATGCATGTTTTGTCACATAACATCAAGATTGATTGCTGAATGGTACGTTCACAGCTGAGCGCGTCTTCTAGAATTCTCAGGTGAGCAGGACACATATTGAAACTGCAGCTATAGAAACATGGCATTTGAAATGGTGACGTGTTGACTACAAAACAGGATGAAGCTGTGCTTTTGAATGTTTGATGTTGGGTCTGTGGAATGTGACCTCAGTGAGGGTTTACCCATACTAAGGCTACAAGAGAGATTTTATTGTAGTGGAACAGTGTAATACAATAAGTACTGCGGCATCTGAAATTGGATTAAATGTATATTTGGCATAGGTGTAGTACTGGACGGCAGTACAAAAGTAAAGAAATTGCCGTAAAGCTAAAAACAGGAGTGTAGAAGAGCAAGTAGGTAAAAAGCTTTACAGAATCACGCACAAAACAAAGGACGTTTCGGCAAATATGTCTTCCTCAGCAGACACAAAAACAGGGAAGTAGTGTTTAATTCCATTTCATTTGCTTCTTTTTTGTTTGTTTGTTGCTTAACTTGTTTATTTTTTCATCTTTTCTGTCCGCTCTACCTGTTTCTTGTGTCTGCTGAAGAAGGCATATTTGCTGAAACGTTCTTTGAACTGTGCCGTGATTCTGTAAAGCTTTCTACCTACTTGCTCTTCTACACTCCAGGACGGCAGTTCATAAAGTGTTTAAAGGATGGACCTGTTGATACTGACAATTTACATCTATAAATGGCGTTATTTAAGAAGAACATAACCAATTTACATCTATAATTAATGGCGTCATTAAAGAAGAACCTATTTCCTTTCTATCCACAGTTAATTTTCCCTGCGTTCCACCACCAGAGAAAAATGAACACTCCCCAGAGGTCATAGAAGGATTTTGATGTTGACCAGATGGACTTGCACCAGATTCTGCTTAACCGCAACTCACTCTTGGGCATGACATAAGTTGCAATCAAGCTGAGAGTGTGATTAACCCATATCGCCTTTGTTGTTTTGTTAATGTGTTCTGGACACTGTGATTAAGGTTGCGAATAGGTGGAATAAAGTGTAATCAATTAGTGAATAATATAAAACCAGCAATGCTGTAAAGAGGCAGCCTTAACATGAACAATACAAAACATTTCCATTCTTTTTTTATTCTTTTTTCTCGAATATTTCACTCAACTATTGAACGTGTACCACAGAATCTTATGATTTCCAGTTTTACGAGTTGGTGGCTAGCATGAAAATTCGATATCGTGAGGTCAAGATCATAAGGCAAATGTATATTAGACTTAGAATGAAATTGGACTTTGTCAGACTGCATTGCATATGTGAATTCTGAGGAGAAAAATACAAGTTATAAGCAAATATATTAAATTTTGGCCCAAAATAAAAAAAAAAATTGAGCAGCTTATGCAAATTTGTTGCATACTCTCTGCTCAAATGCAGGAAAAGTCGATTGTTAATATGTGGGAGAATCCTATATAAAAACCCTGTAGATTATGACTTTGCTCAACAGATGTTACATCAATATTTAAAAACAGTATGACTGACTAACACAAGGTACAAAAAAGGATCCACATTTAAGCAGAGAAAGAAATGATTATTGCAATTGGCAGATTTTACTAATATATAGAAAAGTTTGTTTTGTTGTACATACTCGTATCATTGCCAAGGATACGATTATTAATGTCTAGGAACTTTGCTAGATCTTGAAGTCTTGCTTACATGATCTCAGTTTGAGTTGTGACCATCAGAACCATTTTGACACATAAAAAGAGCTGCAACATAATAGTCTTTGTAAGTTTATTTTGTAGGATGATTAACGCAAGCTAAGTTGAGCATTAAGACAGATATGTGATACTCATCCTCATGAATAATTTGAAATTGGCTAAAACTTCATTCATACCTATATGCTCCCATACTGACGCTTCACTCACGCAAATCAATAGTATTTAGTTGTGGATGTATGTTCATTGTGTGTTAAGTGTCTGCTGTAATGTATAAAAAATATTAAAATAATGTATGTGTATATATGTGTATTAACAAGAGATAGTGGATGCATCTACATTGCTCAGTTTTCTGTTTGGAAATGACAAATAAAATTAACAACTACTCTGCATTAGTTTCTTGATGATATCAGTTGAAGGGATGTAATAAGAATCTTTTAAGAAATTAATAGAGTTATGCACCTTGAAAGGGGAGACCTCAAACTAAGCTGTGAGGATTGTGAAAACTGTCTGATCATGAGATGTTTTGCTCGACTGGGTAACGTCTCTACTTCCTCTGTCATCTTTCTCGCACACCCACTTCCATCATCTCACCACCACATGCACATAGACTATATATACCCGCTCAGCTCAGGGATATTAAATTAATGATTAAAATTTAGTAAGATCAAGGCCCACACGACCAATGAGGTATTTTCAGACGGGTCAGTTACACCACGTGATCTAGGGATTGCTAGGATATTTTGATAAATGACGAGTAATCATACATGAGCAGAGCATGTAAACAAACCAACGTGTGAGCAAGATTTCCTAGGTCACGTGATGGAGCTGAAAATACCTAATTGGATATTAAAGTTCCGTCACGTGACCAAGGGATTGTCGCTCACACACTGGTTTGTGTATGTGTCCTGGGCATGCAGGACTGTTCTTCATCAAAGGCAAGCAGCTATGCATGCACAGAGCTGACGAAGGATCATAAAATTTGGGCTATGTCAAGAAGACAGTGCACAGCACTTCCTCTATGTGTGCAGATGTGAAAATAGCCTATATGCTTTCATGTGTGATCATGATTACATGAAGATAGGGCAGGTAACCGAGTACGTGAATTTGTGAATTATTTTTGTACTAGGGCGATATACGACTGTGGACTGTTTGGACTGGATGTGTGTGTAGGCTTGTGTGAATTACATCACACCATCTTAATGTATGTGTATTATTGTCTGTATTGTCGTTTAAGATTTTTTTCCACAAACTAGGTTAAATTGAAATACAGTCAACTCCGCTTGATGGCAACTCATCGGAAGCACAGAACAAGTTGTGATAAAACGGAGTAGACTGCACTGTCATTATTTTGTCCAGGATTTGAAGCCCGTTCTAATACCGTCGGATTTCATGGATGATCTCTGAACCTTAAGACGTAAACATTTTTTGAACAATTTTGTCACTTAATGCTAACAGAAAATTATATCTTATTATCTTTTGCCAGGTCCCAAACTTCATACATGCACTGTACTTCAATTCACACAATGGTATGCTTTCATATATGTAAAATAAGTATGTCCTTGGAGTCTTGTGTGTGATGAAAGATTTGTTGCCAACAGCATCCAAGAAAAATTTGAGCCGATAATAAAATCATATCATCCAATCTATCACGTCTCTGTGACTCCTTTTTTTTTGGGGGGGGGGGCTTCAGAAAGGAGTAAAACATGCTTAGGGAGTCCAGGTTGTGGGCTGTATAGGGCCGTAACTAACACCCTCGCAGTCCCCACAATGCAAGGACTCAGATGGTCCAGGAGCGTTAAAAGAAGGAGGAGAAAATGGGACAAAGCTGAGGAGGCTTCTGTGCGATGGTTTTGTGGGAAAGTGTGGGGTGAGGGCGGACGAGACAGTTACGCCCTTTTATGCTGCATGTGGTTGTGGAGAGGACAAGGAAAGATGTTAAAAAAAATATTTATTACCAGTTTTTTTTAATGTCATATCTGTGACCCTATGCAATAATTTCTGCGGAATTTGCGCACTTCATTAACAACGGGTTNGGGGGTGCAAATGTTCACTGCAATTTGTTAACGCAAGGATGATGCATACGACCACAAGTCTATGAATGAAATAATTCACAGGTTTCCTTGAACGCTAACGTTGACGTGATTGCTTCATAGCACTTGCATGATGGTGTCAGGCAATGCCTAACTTCCTTCATCCCATTATACTGACTCGAAATGGCATCTGTCAGCATGTTACTCCCTCCTTACCCTTTGGGTCACTACTGACATATAAGTTACAGAAGCCAAATTGTAAAAGCCTCTTTGAGCCATTTAATAAAAATTTCTCCTCGAAACACAGGAACGTTCCGATAAGGCCAAGACTAATATGCAGGTCTGGTGCCACCACTGTGCTCAAATTAGACTATATACTGTTTACGGTGGTGGTCCTTCATATTAGATATTTCATAATTCTAAATTAGATGAAAAGGGGTTAAAATTTTGGCCCCTTTTTTTTTTCGCAGATCACAGGCCCGCAAAAATGAAATCCACCGAATCCATTGGAAAACACTGCCAGCAAGAATTATTTTTTAAAAATTCAAGACTGAATTTCACCACTTTTGCGATGTGGTTTCATGTTTTATGATTATTTGTACACAAATGCTTCTATAGACTCTGATAGTCTAGTTTTTTAATTTTTTTTTACCAATTAGGCTCGTGCAACATAAAGGACACATTCAAGGAAAGCTGTTATTTGGTGAGAACATTGAGGTGAACTGAAATCCAATCGTAGAGGGAACTGGGGCATACATAAGATTGTCTTGGCCAGGACAAACATATTCAAATCGATCTCAATCAAGAGGCTTTGTCTAAAAATGGAATAAAACGTTTTACCTTCTCTACTTTCACGGACACATAAAAGGCTGTTTATGATGTACTTTCATGGATAGCTTAATTAGTTTATAAAAACCATAGCCCACCCTGAGAGGTTCAGAGGAATGTTTTCTTTAAAATATTCTAATATGTCGTATCAGCATTCAGTAATTGCCTGCCATCTTTGTTGCTCTTATTTTTTTTTTTCGCCGACAGAAACAGATAATTAGCTGATATATATAATTGATAAAATCTTGTGTCCCCCTTGAGAGTTTGCGCTTTGAGCTTCTGCGTGTGTGTATGTGTGTGTGTGTGTGTGTGTGTGTGTGTATGTGTGTGTGTGATGTGTGTGTGTTTGTGTCTGTGTCTGTGTGTATGTGTGTGTGTGTGTGTGTGTTTGTGCGTGTGTGTCTGTGTGTATGTTTGTGCGTTTGTGTCTGTGTCTGTGTGTGTATGTGTATATGTATATGTGTGTGTGTGTTTGTCTGTCTGTTTTATTGTGTGCCTACATATGTGCCCGCTTAAGTGCGCGCTTGGGTTTATTCTGATATTATCCTGATGTACTGATCGTTGTCCGTGAATTCTAACTCACGACTACCTAGGCTTTGTTACTGTAATTGTCGCAGGAACACCATAGTCAATGGAGATACAACTGGGAGACACTGGTATAAAAAGTACTATAAGTTCCCTAAAACACGACTATCCTTCAGGTCGAGTATGTACAGCCGTGTTATCCGTGGACCACATTAGCCACACTCCTGAATGACACAAGGTTAGTGACCAGACTGGAACAATCAGCCGAGCTATCCGGGTGTTTAAGGTTACAGACCTGTAATAGGATTGGACCCTTTTTTCCTCTATGNTGTGTGTGTGTGTGTGTGTGTGTGTGTGTGTGTGTGTGTGTGTGTGTGTGTGTGTGTGTGTGTGCTTGCCTAATATATGCCTGCTTATGTGCGCGCTTGGGTTTATTCTGATATTATCCTCATGTACTGATCGTTGTCCGTGACTTCTAACTCACGACTACCAAGGCCTTGTTAATGTAATTGTCGCAGGAACACCATAGTCAATGGAGATACAACTGATAGCCACTGTATAAAAAGTACAATAAGATCCCTAAAACACGACTATCCTTCAGGCCGAGTATGTACAGCCGTGTTATCCGTGGACCACATTAGCCACACTCCTGAATGACACAAGGTTAGTGACCAGACTGGAACAATCAGCCGAGCTATCCGGGTGGTTAACTTACACAAGAAATGAGTCATTTGAGTTAACTGTGTGTAGTGACGCACTGCCTGACAACAACCTAGTAACTCTATCATTAAATGCCCATCTTGATCATTTTACATATCAGCTATCTTCAGACCCGCCCTTCTACTCCGTAGGGAGTAGACTAGAAGAAATTCATTTTGGTCAATTAGTTGTTGACAGTGGCACACTCACATGATGGAGAGAGAGGTATAAATGGCTTCAGTACCGTTCAAAGCCAATATATCGCAATGCGAGCTCACATTCAGCATGTTTTTACCATTTCTTTTGGTTAGTCAAGCCCAGACTGATCCAAGGATGTTATAAACTATGTGTGCTCTTATGACGTAATCGCATTAGAGTGACTTCCCTTCGATGGCGTCACAAAGCGGTTTTCCACTATAGAAAACATACACTGCATTAGTGGTCATCAGTTTTAATCATAGTTAAAATTCACAGAACATTCCAAAACACACTATAACATGTGTACCACCTCTACCACCATCTTTTCTATCGCACTGTATGTGCCCTATGAACAGATCTTATATCAACAAGAGGAGCAAAAACCTGTAGCATTATTTACACTAATACGTAACGTCAAAGTCATAGGCAGATTTCCTGTCACAGAGCTCAGATATAAGCAATTTGCAAACTGGGTTATTTTTGTGCTTGCTGCAACCCAACACGATCATCAAAGGTCACAGAAAGTCACTGCTTGAAAAAAAAACAAAACCTAAAAACAGACAGCATCAAATCTTGAGATTGGCATTATATTCGTGGCAACCTGTTGTCTAACACAGTTGTTTTTCTCTCTCCTGAAAAACTCATTCAAATGAGATATGCGAGCTGGCTGTGGTTCTGACGAGACCCAATACACATGGAGAAAAGTGCAGGGCCGTCTTTCCTCCCATAACACGGTCATGTTTGGGGCGAGCTATACCAAAGCAGCAGATTAAAAAATAGAAATGAATAATTGCGCCTCCCCCCCCCCTCCCCCCCCCGGGCACATGTCCATTGTGCCGATGCCTAAATCTGCCCCTGCACTCACGCGAAATTTAAGTCTTTTGAATGCGTGTATATATTTTATCAATGGTCAATGAACGTAAATAAGTATGTATTTACAAGCAATAATAATGTTTTGTTTTCTTTAAAAAAAATATGTATATGGTATCCATGTCTCATTGTAATTACATTCCCATTACAAATATATTTGTCCGTTGATTTCATGATATATTATTATAATAAACTTATTTTCATTTCACATAAAACCCAAACAGGTCAATAAAACCCAAAGTCAGTACACCCAAAGGGTAAAGGGTATTCGTGACGTCAGCAGCACGCTGTCCAGCTTAAGTGTAAAGATCCAGAACACAAACAAGTGCACAGGTGTGATGGGCATAGCACAGCACTCCACAAACACGTATTAACAATTCATGTACACTAATGAAAACGTTCAGGGGAATGACCCCTAACATAGAGAGAGAGAGAGAGAGAGAGAGAGAGNGAGTGGCAATCAGTGTGTGAGTGTAAATGTGTGCGTAAATGTGTGCGTAAATGTGTGTGTGTGTGTGTGTGTGTGTGTGTGTGTGTGTGTGAGAGAGAGAGAGAGAGAGAGAGAGAGAGAGAGAGAGAGAGAGAGAGAGAGAGAGAGGGGGTTACTTTCATCATACCCTTCTGGAATTCCCAAAGGCCGTTGTCTTCATCAATAATGCCCAGTCCGCGGACCGGAAGTGGTCACCTGCTGGTGTTTAATCACAATGACCATGGCAGAACAGGACGACTCCATCGCCTTTGGATTGGAAGTGGTGGGCAATGTCTTAGGTCTAAGTATCGATATTGGTGCTTTTAGACATAGTATTCTTTATGGGTATCGATACTTAAACTATTTTGTAATTTTTCAAAGCCACACAGTTCCTCCTACAGATTAAAAAATATAATCCGTAGAAGCACGAAAATCTATAACATGAATGTCGCAAAAGGCCATCATCGGCAGGAGACTTATACCATTAAAACGCAGCGATGAACTTTTAGCATGTAGCAACACACAGTCAGCAAACATGGCTGCCAAAGACACTTCGGAGAAAAAAAACTGGGAAGTCTTTGTCAGTGATGTCTCTTATAAGGATTAGTACGAGGTTTGTCCCAAAAGTCCGTTTCCCTGTTCTCTATCTCCGCAAATAATAATTCATCGGATGAAACAAGGTGTTGACAATGTTGGATCCTACGTTGAATAGACCTAGTGTTGTTGTATATTAAAATTTGTGGAAAGTTTGGTGAGTATGAAGTAAAAACTGTGATTTAGAGAGTAGGGAAACGGACTTTTGGGACACACCTCGTACTTCTGTAGATATCTTATTCTCCGGTCCCTCCTTATCCCTCTGCTTGAATCGCATCCTCTCATTTTGAACCTCCATCCCTTCTCCCTCTCCCCTTCTCCCTCCCCCCCCCCCTCTCTCTCTCTCTCTCTCTCTCTCTCTCTCTCTCTCTCGGTAGTGGGACCAAATGTTCTGCTGTGCCACAACAAAACATCGTTTACTCATACAATCTAATAACGATTATACGGTATTTTGTCATTGCACGGCAGAAATGGAATTCATCTGAGTGAATCTGGCTGGCTGAGAATAATTATAGTACGTATAATATACTAAAGAGACGGTGATTTTTTTAGCCCAAAAGTACCAAACATATAGACCTGTGTTCTCTTTTGTCAACTTCTTAAAATATCGATACATTGGCTCAAATACTCGACTACTTGTTCGATACTTTATGAGAATAGGTTATTCGATAACTTAATATCGATATCCTCCTATACCATCTTTCCCCATCCCTGTAAGCTTACCACGACCGTCACCTCAAATGGGTGTCTCATCTTTACAGCCCACGCACTTGCTGGTATGTAGATAATCGATATGTCACTGTGCTCGAAAATTAAAAAGCCAATGGTTGCTGGGCAGCGCTGAGGAAATAATTCCAGAAAGGCTGACCAAGTTCTGTTCACTTTCGCTTGGAAAAAAAGCAACAAACAAAAAAAAAAACAAAACACCAACAGCTCGGGTCATTCCCGTGGGTGCTCCAAATCAATCCCAAAACAGCCATGCATTCATCTGTTAAGAAACTGCGCCAGTCAGTTTTTTAGTCTTTCAACATCGATGGAGTTCTGTTAGCCTTGCCCCGCTAAGATTCCTTTCCGGTAGACCACGTTTCTTCGTTCTCGAAATGACAAGTTTTGGCCGCATACAGTAGGGGTAACAATATTCAACGTGGCTTGGGATAAAAGGAAACATTTTCCTACATGCGAATCCATTAACTCTTTTGGGATTCAAAACTCTTGGTGTCATTGAGACAAAAATATTTTTGGAATGGCTGAACGAAAGCGGAAGTCGCGTCGTGGCGTGCCAAATCTGGTCAAATCAGCTTCGCCCGATTAGCAATGAGCAAGAAAGGACATAAATGTGGGCCGGAGACGTGATTTGCTGTGTCCGGATTTGATGGGTTCATGTCCTTAAGATATAGATTCCACAGGTTTAGTGTAGTACACGTCTATGTGTTTGTCTTGTCTTGCCGAGTTAACCAATTGAAGCATAACAGCCGTTGGTTGAAAGGGGGGGGGGGGGNGGGGTCGCTTGTGGGGTATGTGAGTCTCGTGCCTAGCGCTATTACTGCTAGTTTTCTGTTCGGCTTCGGGAAAGACCCCGGCCATTTAGCTACTTTTTAACTGGTGAAGCTGCGTGGCTGTGTATAGACGTCTACCTGATTCCGAAATGACGCCAAGACAATGGGTGCCGACTCAGAGGTCGTGGGTTCGATTCCCACCGCATCACTTTCTTTCCTTCTTCCATTTTCTCTCTGCATTTGTCTTCTTGAGCACTTTCTTCTTCATCCTGAGCATCTATATGTGTCCACTCAATCCCCACTTTTCCATAGGTTGTAATGCAGGTAATAATTATGGTGAGCAAATTATACCTATGCATTGTTTATTTTTTTTTTTAACAAAGTTGCACATAAAAGTGCTGAAAAGTGCCTTTTTTTGTGTTAAAACGTGCTGATCTTAGGACACTTGTCATTTGAGACAGGACCCGTTGTTTTACACCAAATTTCAACCCATGTCTCAGAAACTTTTATGTATTTGATCACGCAGGCTTTTCTAGATTTTCTGTCTTGACACAGAATAACGGTGACCAGACAGACAATCCAGAAGTGCCCATTAAGTTACAGGCATTAAGGTATCTAAAAGACATGAGTGAAACTAGAGCAAATTATAGTTGTTCCAAGATCTTGCTAAATCAGCAATCGCTCAAGGTGGTCATGAGCTCATCAATACTACTTCTGGGAAAAAACCAAAGGTCTCCCCTTGATTCCTTTTGCTCGTGAAACTACGTCCTCTTTCTCCAAGAACTACAAACTCTCGCCAGTGTGTCTGTCTCTATCCACAAGTTGCTCATTTCATTCAGATTTTTAATGACTCTGGCTTCCTTAGAGATTTTTGACTTCTTTTCCACTATTCTTGTACCTTCCACTCCATTACACTCTTTTGGGAATTTGTTTTTGTCCATTCCTATCTAACAATCTTCGTCTTCGTTCATAAAAAAAATGCTATTACCTCTCTCATGTTGATTGGTCTGAGTACTTTCTTATTTCTTATATCGTCACAGACTGTCTACCTCAGAGACGGGCAATCTGCAAACTGAGTTATTTTTGTACACACTACAACTCAATGCATCCATCAAGATGTCTCAGATAAAATAAATCACAATAATTGGCTTAAAAAAAACCATACAACTAAAATTTGAGACTGACATTGCATTAATTTTCTTGTGTTGTCTTATACAGCGTGCCCCTTTCCTGAAAAAGTCATTCAGATAAGAAAGGCAAACTACCTATCGTGTGACGAAATGGTCATTGTATAACGCGAATTTCTTATAATTTTTCTCAAGGCATAGTTGTTGGAAGACATTTAATTTTTCCTGCGTCTTCAGCGTAAGTATGCCATGTTTCTCTACCTTCCAATATTATGGACAGTACAAATGCCCGTCTATGCTGGTGTTCAGATCGATGTTCTTTGCTATAATAATCTTTAAAAAAATGTTCTGTCACTTAAAATCCAACACCTGCGTACTCATTGTATTGCTCTGGTTCCAATTATCACATCTGAATTTATAACTTTAGCCACGAACTTGAACATATCAGAGGCAAGCCCGAAGTATGGAATTGTACTTTAGAATTCGAGTTCCCAAGGTCTTACTATGTTACGCTATGCAAAATTTTAGCTGTTTCATTCTAAACATGTAATGTAGTCCCGCCACAATATTTGAAACGCACTCTCAGTTTTGCATACACTCCGATTTTGTTTGAAATGGCTTTACTGCCAATGACACACTGTTCATAATTAGCCAATTTACAGCTAGACGATGGCTCAGTTATTACATGAGCAAGTGCTAATGAAGCAAAAGACGGTATGGGGGGCTCGCAGCTCTTAAAAGTCAGTCGTAAGCGTCTATGACGTCACTGATACCATGAGGTGTGATCTCACCTCCAAGTCTGATGCACAGAGGCGATAACATTTTGGGTATACGGCGCTGTGATGGGGTCCATAGAGTAACAGAAATCGGTTAACTTCACTTAAACACAGTTTTCACGAATCATTTAATCTCAACGTTGCTTCGGATTAAAAAAAACAAAAAAAAAACTAAGTCTGAAGACAAAAATGTCTGTTTGATCTCGTTCTTTCTTATTCACCATATTTTTCGCGCTCTCTTTAAGTTGTAAGAAATGCTGATTAATTGTACTGTGGAATTATAGGGCTAGGGATTAAAATAAAACCACGCAGACATGAAAAAAGACCTTAATTAAATAATGTCGACTCCGCCTAATTGGAGCTATTAGAAACTACGAGAAAATTTGCATTCAAAAGTTAAAAGGATTACTCAAAGCCTTTCATATATCTATCATTCATTCATTAAAATTGTTGCATTTGAATGGACATTGCAGTTGTGTGGCTTGAGATTAAGCGAAGTTGCCTGTATCAAATAAAAGCACTAAATCAATCCAGACATATATGTCTACGTGGTCTCGAGAGAATCTTGTGCATCCGACAGAATTTCAGAAAAAAACAGTCATTTGTTAATGAAAACTCACCAGCTCTCCCCCTGGACACGGCAATGAGTGCATCGAAGAACTGTTCTTTGGATAATAATGGTTAATTTTATTGCGAGACTTTAACTTCCGGTGAGCATACAGGGGTGGGTAACTCCTTGCTCAGTATATGGGCAGAGTGAATAGCCCATAATATATTATTAGAACAGAAGAAAATTTTAATAACTAGTGCGATTCTGTTGCTTATTTCAACCGTCTGTGGCTGGTAGGGATGGGGTGGGATACACTGATGCATTAAAGACTCTACAGTGGTATAAGTTTGCCCATACGGTGAAGGTACAATTAGCCAAGGAATTCCACTGACGAAAGATCCTGGCCAAAATGGGACTAAAACAACAAACTGGTTCTCGCACCAAGTTCAATGGAATCTAAGGGAACTTACCCTGGTGGAAAAGTCCGCATCAAGAGGAGTTACCAGCTTTACATTCAAATACAAAGAATTAAATGAAATAAACAGCGTTTTAAGTATAACAGAATAAGAATTACCCCTGTACAGTCAAAATTTTGGGGGTGTAGTTTGCTCTGATCAAAACTTTCGTGCAACTGTCCCTGGTTCAAAATCCGCGAAGGAAGTGAGTGTCTTTCAGTAAATATATACTTTTCTGTTCTTTCTGAAGAGGTAGTGTACTATAACAAGACATGCGTACCCAAAAGTATGTTGTTACATACAGAAAGTCAGAAGTACCCTTCCTTTTTGTCTGGTATGTTGCGTATGTTGTATATTTACCATATAAGAATTACTAGACTAAAGCAATGTCAGTTTTGTCTGTTGCGTTAGACTGAAACTTCACGTCCCCCTTCTCTATAATGTCAAGTACAGGGATATATAATTTTAAAAGTCATCCTCTGATGTCATAAACACAACAATGAGGTACATGAATTCTACTCCAAATCAGATTAAGAGTTGGCGTTTAAATTTGAAAATTCGTTGCTTTTTCGTTGCAGTCTATTGTTGCCAACCATATTCTCACCACTTCAAAATAGTCTCTTCTTCACGGTTTGTATAATGTAGTTATGAGTGTCAGACTCCGAGGCCCAGCCGCCAGCATCTATCTATGACATCATTGCTACAGACTACGCGCGCAACACGACTTTAAAGAAGTATAAAAAACTAAAAAGTCGTAGGTTGCCAGAACTTGTGAAGAATAACAAAATGACATTATAATACACTTTTATACGATATTGCAAATATAAGGTCAATAAAATGTCAATTTTCGGGTAAAATATGATCCTTTCTCAGGCTTAAGATATAATTATACTGAAATATAGAATTAGAAATAAACATGACACACAAACTACTTAATGATTATCACCATTTATGATGCACAAATTCCACGATCTATAATAATAGCATACCCTCCCGAGTCGCCAAATTTGTGTTTAGATGCACAACTTTCGTTTTCAGAATTTAAACTAAACCTTGATAAGATTATATAAAATGTAAACTCCATTTTAAAAAAAATGGTACCTCCTCACGGGTTGTATGTCAAGCGAGTCAACATTTCTGATACTATTATCCTTCTGGAACATACCATTCATGAGCCAGGAACCCTCATAACAGACCTATTATTCCGCTATTTTAACATCGCTGTGTCAAATTAATCGATCCAGGGTGAGGAAGGGTGTAAATTGGAGGTAGAGATCAATAGTTCGCCTTGGTAACCTTCTGTTTGAGCTATCACTATCACAAGTCTACAATTAGGTATTTTCAGTTCCCTCACGTCACCAGTGAATTGTCACGGATAGTCTGCTCGATTTCGCCGTATCTTAATCGCTTCCCTATTTCATTTTCCCTACTAAAACGCTGTCAAACGCTCAATTACTTACGGAGAAATCCAGTTCGTCCGTCGTTGACATATTGGTTTGTTTACATGCTCTGCCCGTGTGTAGCTGCTTGCCATTCATCAAGAAGCGACAGATGGGCATGGGCTAAAAAATTTAAAACATACCAACGTGTGAGCGATAATCCATTGGTCATGCGACGGACCTGAAAATACCTAATTCATCTTTCCTAATCGATCAGCCAGGACAACCAGTCCCATCTTTACCAAAGTATGAAAGTCATGCCGAGCAAAGCTTATAGTCTAGTTATTAGTAAATAAAAGAGTGATCTAAAAACAGAACTGTGGGGTAAAGAAATAAGTGATTAAGGCCTGGCCTGGTGGAAAATTTGTTTGTTTTCTTCTTTCTTATGCTTTTTCGGAAAGGTCGATTAAGAATCAACTTGCTGTTATATCAAGTCGTCCAGAATTATAAATGCGAGGAGAAGTACAATAGACTAATCTACTACGTATTTTTGGGCATGCATGTCTGTTCTTAAGCGAGAGGCCATGTATGCCTAGAGCTTGTAAACAAACCAACGAGTCAGCGACGGACGAACTCGATTTCTTTGTAAGTAATTGAGTTTATGTCCGTGTTTTAGCAAGGAAAAGGAGGAAGGGAAAGGATTATGTTACAGCGAAATCGAATCCCCCATCAGCGACAAATTCCTTGGTCACGTGACGAAACTGAAAATGCCTAATGAGACTGGGTAGCTGATGCAAGGGGTATTCACATCTCTGTGCTTGTTCATAACTCATTACAGAGATATAGAAAGAGACTGTGTGCCAGCCAATGAAAGCAAATGTTTCAAATCGTTGCAATCAGTTCGCCTCTTAGACAGGTTTTGTTTTGATTCTGCTTGTCTCCCATAAGTTATGCTCCTCATAAACCCAGACGTGAGATAAGTATCAACCGACAAAAATGTCAGTGGTTTCGGTTTCCAATCAATCAATGAGTTCCCATCCATATTTTATTATTTGGGTTGTCTCACAGATTTTCGTTTTCTATGTATGCATACTCATAAAAAAAACCAGTGCGTTTGATGACTCAATTCTCTTCTTTACCTAACTAAACTAGCAGGATATCAATGGTGGTAGCTGGTTTGATAATATGGCGATGTTTATAGCCCCCCCCCTCCCCTCCGCTGCACACTCCCCCCTTCCGCACCCCGAGCAGGAAGCTCTATTCAGAAAACATTTTATATACCCTATATAATGAACATAGGGGAACAATTTTATTTACTTGATAGTCTGGTTATTTAGCTTTATTTATAGTTCCCTAGAGGAACTTCCCTATTTGGCGAATGTCGAAAACTCTAATGATACATTTCCCGAGATGAAGATCACCAAGAAATGAAGATAACTCTAGACATAGATGTTAGCTTATAGCCTGGGGCCGTATGCATAATCCTTACGTTAGTTAACGCACTGCGGTAACTATGGGAAACTCCTAAAACATCAGTAGTGTTCACTGCAGATAACGCATTCCGTAAATTAACGTATGGATTATGCATACGGCCATTGGTCTGCGTTTGTCTGATTCCTAAGGCGTCGCAGTCGCAGTCGCGAAAGGGGCTGGCCTTGTACTCTGTGGGAGTCCTCAGCAAAGGAAGTATCAGAGGTTCATGTTTGATTGGTGCGCGCCAGACAGTGAGGAAGGATGCACACCTATTAGAGTTTTGACAGAAATGTGACGTCTTTTGCCTTCAGCGGAAGAGAAAGCTCGGCAACCATCTATGGTTTAATTCTATTAGTGGAACGTCCTATTCTGTCGGATGTGGATGTGGCAAGTAGAACCAAAGGTCGTAGGCCTATGCCCGCTAATGAATATAAGCTTAGCAAACACCATTTGCAAGTTAGTGCATTATTTTCTTGCTCTTCCGCATAAGTCGAAGCCATAAACTTTACCTAGAGATTGATGTTTCCTTTTGCAAAAGACAACCCCTTTCACGACGCGGCAAGGACCAAACAAACGCATCCCTGTACACTTTCTAATGCATTAACCCTTATCTGGCCAGAATTATGAAAGTCATGTAACAAACTGATCAAACTTTGGCGCAACTCTCTACGTTTCAAGATTTGTGGAGGAAGTGATTATATTCAAAAATAATGTTTTTAGCCTTTTGAATAAGCGATGCACTACATCGAGGCGTGCAAACTCTAGATTATGTTGTTGCACGTGGGAATTTAAAAGTACTGTACTCATCTTTTCTCTTGGTATTTTGTCTAATGGCAACACTTGCACACATAGGGTTAAACCTAACAGAGTTTCTATTTTCTTGTCACCATAAAAGACATTACTTGCTCAACACTACATCAAAGTCTCCTTCCCCCTCCCCACCTCCCAATACACACATACAGGCACTAACAACAACAACAACAACAACAACAACAACAACAACAACAACAACAACAACAAAAGCTACTCCAGCTCACTGCATTCTGAAGGTGGAAAAAAAACACCCCACACATTTTGACTGCGGATTTTTCGGGCAATTGTCTCCCTTTGGGGATTTAATGACGTCATCAGCACCGGGTGGAGTTTGAATCATGAATAATAAAACACAACACTCAGTAACGCACAGTAGTGGTGGGCGATACCCAACTTTCAGGTATTTATACCGATATTTTTTTACTGAATAATACTCGATATAGCTATATTTACCCATTCTGAATGCGTTGTATTTCTTTTGTCATTCTATTGCGTCATTTAAAGACAAAGGACCAGAGGATCAGTCTGAGTGGCGAACTACATACACTCTCTGCAATGCCAGCCAAAGCATCGAATATGTGAATATTATGTCTAAAATACAAAAATAAAAAAAAAAAACAACGAAAAAATGTGTACATATTTTTTCAATCATTTCAATATTGATCCAAGTACTCGAGCACCTCGATACATTATCAAATCTCGGAAACTCCACTACTCGGAATCGATCTCCACTCATCACTATCATACTAAGAGTGGCTAGCATGGAAGGCAGTGTTAACTCTTGCCCAGAGGAGTATGTAGTGGAATGAAGAGTCACGAGAGAAGAGGTGAATAGGGTGCAATTTTTTGAACGGCAAAAGCATGGAATACTGGCCCGTCTACTTTTTTTTTGGTTTTGTAAAACAAACTTTTATTTTCACTCAGCATACAACAATGGGCTGAACAATGTCGAAACAGCAACAATAATCAACCGTCTATCTCTTTACTGTACATTATTGCATTACAGTGTAGTATACTAATGCTGTTTGATTTAAAGGCCTATTCATGAAAAAGGAAACAAAATAGAGCTGTAACCAGTACTTATGAAGTCCCGCAATGGTGGATCTCGTAAGGATGCAATAGGACTTTCTGAGAAGGACCTGAAAGACAGAAACATCTTTATTTTGAGGGGCTTCTGCGGATGTTCGTGGCC
>JAWQUT010000039.1:1744033-1754075 GCA_033807755.1 Ellobium chinense | reverse complement strand
ATCAATTCAATGTGGAGGTCGAGATGAAAATTAAAGATGAGATAGAATAATATATTATTATAATTGGTTATTATGATGAGATTGTCTAAGCGTGACAGCTCGACCTGGTCCATTCTTCTGACAGAGTATTGCAAGACTGATGTTATTCCAGGACGGGTGTCGGTCATCTACAGAATACGTGTGTTATCTATGAGTTCTTAAGATAGCCTTTTCATTAAATGATGTCAGAGTAAGAGAAGGCGTGTGGATAATACTGAAAGGATTAGGGTTATACAATTTTTTTATGCTCCTCATTCATTAAACAGAACAACAACAACAACAACAACAACAACAACAACAACAGCAACAACACCACCATCATTACCACCACCACCACCACCACCAACGACAACAACAACAAAAACAGCAACACCACCACCACCATCACCAACAACAACAACAACAACAACAACAATGCCCACAGTGAGGATCAAATGTTAACAAGCCCAGTGTTCTGAATTCGCGGCCCTAGCACACTCGACTATACTGCGAAAAAACGTAATCACGTCACAGTTGCTATTTTTAGCTGTCTCTACTACAAGTGTCCTGTAGATAGCATATTCGCTTCCCAGACCGGCTTAAGCCATTAAAATTTTTGTGAGGACACCTCGGCCGATAATGGATCCCCGGGACTGGAACACATAAACTCAGCTGTGTTAACGAGGCGGTCAGATTAATGGGAAAAGTGTTAAACGAGATTACAAAATTACTCCCTCGACTTTATTCAGTCTGGTACCAGCAAACTTTCCGGTATCTGACGTAAGGCGCTAAATTAAAGCAAACTAACTTAGAGAAAAGAGGAGTCATATAGGATAAAGGGGGAAGTGCTTAAGAAGACAAATGCAGAGAGAAAATGAAAGAAGGAAAGAAAGTCATGTGGTGGGAATCGAACCCGCGACCTGTGCGTCGGCACCTATCGCCTCGCCGTCAGTTTGGAATCAGGTAGACGTCTGTACACGACCACGCCGCCACTCCCCCAAAAAAGTGGCTTAGTTAGTGGCCGGGGTCTTTCCCGAAGCCGAACAGAAGACTAGCATTTCCCCCTTTATCCTATTTGACTCCTATTACTTAGTACTCCGTTTCAACCTTGTATTACACTTAGAGAAAAGAACAAAACTCTGTTTTTTTTTGGTTTGCTTAAGAACATTTTCCTCGGCACATGAATCAGTTGGGATTATAAAATGGTTTTTATTTTAAAAAAATGCTACGGTAATATTTTTCTTATTCGGAAAAAAACCCAACGTTTTAAAATTGAGGTTTTGATAAAGAGTAGCTGACTGTGTTGCTAAGCCATCTGTGACCTGTAATCTTCTGGTGACTGCATGGTTGGCAGTTTGTAGAGCCCTCTGAGAACAATCGCCCTGTTGGGAGACTTTCAAAACAACTCTACAATAAATTCACTTAACGATGAAAATCAATCATCATCAGCAGCAGCAGCAGCGGCTTAAACTGAACATATATAAAACTGATACACGAGAGCTTGTGCTTTAACGATGGGATCTCTTACCATCGTAGGAATTACTGTGCACCTTTAGTAGCGTTCAACATGCAGAGCTGATATATCTCTAACAGTTAGAGATCCCATCGTTAATGTGCAAGCTCTGTCTGTGCTGAATGAGTGGCCGTTTGCATTTTGTAGTATACAGACCAGTCTTGTACTTTACAACCTGCTTGCAATGCACATCTGTGAATGCTGATGAACACGATGTTGTAATACCATGATATTTCTTCGTATTATTATTTTATCTCAACTTTTTGTTTTGTTTTGTAATTGGCTCCAACAGAACTCACTGCCAAGAATTACGTAATGATTGACGAGTGCAACCCATGGGAGATAATTCTCCTGTCACAACTTGTTTCTCTTATAGGTCACGGACACCATGATCTGGTTGCCAGATTTGGCTCTTTCAGAGCCAAATACTAGAATTTTGGCTCTTTTTAAAATTACAAAAAAAAAAAAAAAGTTGGCACTCAGTACTGTAACTTACTGGCTTTGCGGCTCTCTTCTCCCATTCCAAGGAACTTTGGTCAAACTTTACTCAGTTCCTATACAAAAAGTACTTATATATTTTTTTTAATTTGCATGGTGTCTCAGATGATTGGGTTTCTGTCGTAATTGGTCTGTTGAACATATATCAACGAACGGTCCTAAAACTGCATCCATTTAGCATTTTTTTATATATATTGTTATGAACCATGTAGAGAGGTTATGACAATTATAAATGCCCACGTACATTCAGTGCATAGACAATTCGTAATAAATTTCTTAAGTCAAATCTTGACCTATGTCGACCCTTTCCAGACATGGTTTGGCTCTTTTTTTTTTTTGTTGTTTGGCGCTTTGTGGTATGTGGTTTAGCTTCAACGCCAAAATAAGTCTGGCAACCCTGCATCATTATAGTACTGATGACATTTTCGTCTCCCTAATAGATCTAGGTCACGTGAACATAGTTTTGAGGAAATTGGATCAGACAGTTCAGGATCTCATTTTTTTAAAAAAAATTCTATTTTGACTGTTCATGCATTATTGAATAGTGTGGCAAAAGTAGAGCACTTTGCTAAGAATAGCACAAAATGTTTCAGCGACTTAATCTAAACTAGATCTTTAGAGTGGCGATTTCTCAATATGAGGTATTTGCGGCTGGGTGCAGCATAAACAGTGCAGACCTATTATTTATTCATGAGTAGTTTTAACGTTTAAGAGGAATAAAATGATTATCCTGTCTGAGTTACCAAAATACCCTACGTTTATTAGGTAATGATGGAACAGGTTCAATGAAAATGACGAAAATATTACACTGTTTGAAGCAGTAGGTCTATGGTATAAATAGATACTCGCTGCCTCCAAAAAATACAGTCGTATCCCGTTGCATCGTTACCGCAGTTCATCTGCTTTAAGGTCAGAGCGAAGTATAAAGGGAAAGGAGATGTATGGCGGGTGAAGTGTCCTGTCATGCTTTTCTTCTCCTTAATATCCCGGTCGGGCATTCAAAAAATGGGAATGTATATTTTTGTACACCTCAGAGTGATATAAAAAAATGTACAGTATTTGTGTTTATTTGCGGTTATGATCAGCGCACTTTTACGGTGAAATGCTTCATGTCCTCAATATGTAATTATGGTCTCCCCGTCCAACAGAGATCCTCATTTTTTCAATGGCATTTGTATATCAGAATTACAGAATAGACACATGTTTACAGAAAAACAGGGTCAGTGACTTGCATGGGCGAAGACAGTAATAATGGTTCCATTCAGTACTCTTCAAGGAAGTGGAGTTACAATAATGGCTATGGTTATTTTGGATGGGGTTTTCTTTTGACAGGGGAAGGAGAAAGGGNTCTTGCGCTATTTTAGGAAAAGATATCCTTGCCTTCCAGAGCACAGACACATGAGTTGAATGGAAAAGTGCGTGTTAAATAAATAATGAAGCTGATATCCAGTCCAACACTCGGCTTGCACCAGAGAGAGAGAGAGAGAGAGAGAGAGAGAGAGAGAGAGAGAGAGAGAGTTGTGAGCTTGGGATTAGAATTCATTGATTTTTTTGTCCTAGCCTACATTGATAAAATAATAAGCTAGGAGATTAGAATTCACTGATTTGTCCTAGACTACGTTGATCAAAAATGAGGATGGAAATGAGAATTCACTGATTTGTTCTAGCCTACTTTGATCAAAAATGAGCTTGGAAATTAGAATTCACTGATTTGTTCTAGCCTACTTTCATCAATAATAAAGTTAATGTTGGCAGAAAGAATTATGATCAGCCTATAGTCGGTATGTTTAGAGTTATCGTATGGGAAAGAGTTAGAGGTTATATTGTTACGACTGTTGGTTTTATAGAAATAGAACTAATTAGGAATTTGCGCTTGGTCTGTGTGAAATTTTGAAGATATCGCTGAAGACACTATAATTTGGGAAAAGAAGGGTTAGGTAGGGGACATGAGACAGGTACGATTTTACAATAACTGTTGACATCTTGCTGGGCCCTATATTGGAACACAGCTAATCAGTTGACAATGTTAAGAGAATGGAAGAGAAGTGCACGAAGGAGGGAGAGATCAAAACAAGATCGGTGGAGAGACTCAGTTAGTGGGATAATAAATCAACAAACAACTGATAACTCTGAACTGATCCATCAAGCCTGCCTGGGGTATATAAGGAGAGGAGAGACATGGAGGGATACGACATTTAATTTGAATTCAAACGCACGTTTCCAACCAGAGCGCTAAGTAACTTAATTTCACGAGTAAACATGTCATACCCCAACAGCACTGACACTTTGCAGATCGCTGGTTTATTGTCCCTCCGAGCACGGTGGTAAAGAAACCTATTGTGCCATACTTGATAGGACCTATTGTGCCATATTTGGTAGGACCTATTGTGCCATATTTGGTAGGACCTATTGTGCAATATTTGGCACAGGAATTTGATGAATGTATTTATTATGTTCTGTCATTCATTAAAGATGCTTAGATCTAGTATTTGAAATACGGAATCAAATCCCTCTAGGTCAAGGTAGGGTCCATAGCCTTTTAAAGGCCGAACATGCCTTCCGACCATAGTGATCGGACGGAACAGCTTTAACCTCGCAGGACCTATTGTGCCATATTTGGTAGGACCTATTGTGCCATATTTGGCACAGGAGTTTGAAGAATGTATCTTATTATGCTCTGTCATTAATTAAAACTGGATTCCTTAACGAAGTAGTGTACCATATGTGATATTATGGCATCATTGACCACATATTGACAAATGCACTTAAAATTTAAGTTTCCCTAGCACTGTGCAGTTTTTACCTAATACATAGATAGAAATATATCTTTTGTTTAATCGTGGGTATCTGAGGTATGAAGATGCCAATGTTTATTCACTGTTGGCTATATTAGGTTTTACACCTCTCATTAACTTATCNGTTATTCCAGGACGGGTGTCGGTCATCTACAGAATACGTGTGTTATCTATGAGTTCTTAAGATAGCCTTTTCATTAAATGATGTCAGAGTAAGAGAAGGCGTGTGGATAATACTGAAAGGATTAGGGTTATACAATTTTTTTATGCTCCTCATTCATTAAACAGAACAACAACAACAACAACAACAACAACAACAACAACAGCAACAACACCACCATCATTACCACCACCACCACCACCACCAACGACAACAACAACAAAAACAGCAACACCACCACCACCATCACCAACAACAACAACAACAACAACAACAATGCCCACAGTGAGGATCAAATGTTAACAAGCCCAGTGTTCTGAATTCGCGGCCCTAGCACACTCGACTATACTGCGAAAAAACGTAATCACGTCACAGTTGCTATTTTTAGCTGTCTCTACTACAAGTGTCCTGTAGATAGCATATTCGCTTCCCAGACCGGCTTAAGCCATTAAAATTTTTGTGAGGACACCTCGGCCGATAATGGATCCCCGGGACTGGAACACATAAACTCAGCTGTGTTAACGAGGCGGTCAGATTAATGGGAAAAGTGTTAAACGAGATTACAAAATTACTCCCTCGACTTTATTCAGTCTGGTACCAGCAAACTTTCCGGTATCTGACGTAAGGCGCTAAATTAAAGCAAACTAACTTAGAGAAAAGAGGAGTCATATAGGATAAAGGGGGAAGTGCTTAAGAAGACAAATGCAGAGAGAAAATGAAAGAAGGAAAGAAAGTCATGTGGTGGGAATCGAACCCGCGACCTGTGCGTCGGCACCTATCGCCTCGCCGTCAGTTTGGAATCAGGTAGACGTCTGTACACGACCACGCCGCCACTCCCCCAAAAAAGTGGCTTAGTTAGTGGCCGGGGTCTTTCCCGAAGCCGAACAGAAGACTAGCATTTCCCCCTTTATCCTATTTGACTCCTATTACTTAGTACTCCGTTTCAACCTTGTATTACACTTAGAGAAAAGAACAAAACTCTGTTTTTTTTTGGTTTGCTTAAGAACATTTTCCTCGGCACATGAATCAGTTGGGATTATAAAATGGTTTTTATTTTAAAAAAATGCTACGGTAATATTTTTCTTATTCGGAAAAAAACCCAACGTTTTAAAATTGAGGTTTTGATAAAGAGTAGCTGACTGTGTTGCTAAGCCATCTGTGACCTGTAATCTTCTGGTGACTGCATGGTTGGCAGTTTGTAGAGCCCTCTGAGAACAATCGCCCTGTTGGGAGACTTTCAAAACAACTCTACAATAAATTCACTTAACGATGAAAATCAATCATCATCAGCAGCAGCAGCAGCGGCTTAAACTGAACATATATAAAACTGATACACGAGAGCTTGTGCTTTAACGATGGGATCTCTTACCATCGTAGGAATTACTGTGCACCTTTAGTAGCGTTCAACATGCAGAGCTGATATATCTCTAACAGTTAGAGATCCCATCGTTAATGTGCAAGCTCTGTCTGTGCTGAATGAGTGGCCGTTTGCATTTTGTAGTATACAGACCAGTCTTGTACTTTACAACCTGCTTGCAATGCACATCTGTGAATGCTGATGAACACGATGTTGTAATACCATGATATTTCTTCGTATTATTATTTTATCTCAACTTTTTGTTTTGTTTTGTAATTGGCGCCAACAGAACTCACTGCCAAGAATTACGTAATGATTGACGAGTGCAACCCATGGGAGATAATTCTCCTGTCACAACTTGTTTCTCTTATAGGTCACAGACACCATGATCTGGTTGCCAGATTTGGCTCTTTCAGAGCCAAATACTAGAATTTTGGTTCTTTTTAAAATTACCAAAAAAAAAAAAAAAGTTGGCACTCAATACTGTAACTTACTGGCTCTGCGACTCTCTTCTCTCACTCCAAAGAACTGTGGTCAAACTTTACTCAGTTCCTATACCAAAAGTACGTATATTTTTTTTTCAATTTGCATGGTGTCTCAGGTGATTGGGTTTCTGTGATATGTGATAATTGGTCTGTTGAACATATATCAACGAACGGTCCTAAAACTGCATCCATTTAACATTTTTTTTAATATATATTGCTATGAAGCATGTAGAGAGGTTATGGCAATTATAAATGCCCATGTACACAGACAATTCGTAATACATAATATATCTTAAGTCAGATCTTGACCTATGTCGACCCTTTCCAGACATGGTTTGGCTCTTTTTTTGGCGCTTTGTCGTACGTGGTTTGGCTTCAGCGCGAAAATAAATCTGGCAACCCTGCATCATTATAGTACTGATGACATTTTCGTCTCCGTAATAGATCTAGGTCACGTGAACATAGTTTTGAGGAAATTGGATCAGACAGTTCAGCATCTCATTTTAAAAAAAAAAAATTCTATTTTGACTGTTCATACGTTATTGAATAGTGTGACAAAAGTAGAGCACTTTGCTAAGAATAGCACAAAATGTTTCAGCGACTTAATCTAAACTAGATCTTTAGAGTGGCGATTTCTCAATTTGAGGTATTTGCGGCTGGGTGCAGCAAAAACAGTGCAGATCTATTATTTATTCATGAGTAGTTTTAACGTTTAAGAGAAATAAAATGATTATCCTGTCTGAGTTACCAAAATACCGTACGTTTATTAGGTAATGATGGAACAGGTTCAATGAAAATGACGAAAATGTTACACTCTTTGAAGCAGTAAGTCTGTGGCGTAAAAGTAGAGACTCGCTGCCTCCAAAAATACAGTCGTATCCCGTTGCATCGTTACCGCAATTCATAGATCTGCTTTAAGGTCAGAGCAAGGTATAAAAGGAAAGGAGATGTATGACGGGTGAAGTGTCCTGTCATGCTTTTCCACTCCTTAATATCCCGGCCGGGCATTCAGAAAATGGGAATGCACATTTTTGTACACCTCAGAGTGACTTAAAAATGTACAGTACAGCTGTATTTGTGTTTACGTTTATGATCAGCGCACTTTTACGGTGAAATGCTTCATGGCCTCAATATGTAATTATGGTCTCCCCGTCCAACAGAGATCCCCATTTCTTCAATGGCATTTGTGTCTCAGAATTACAGAATAGACACATGTTTACAGAAAAACAGGGTCAGTGGCTTGCATGGGCGAAGACAGTAATAATAGTTCCATTCTACTAGTATTCTTGACGGAAGTAGAGTTACAATAATGGCTATGGTTATTTTGGATGGGGTTTTCTTTTTCACAGGGGAAGGGGAAAGGGGAAAGGGAGTTTNGGGGGGGGTGGTGCTTCGGGAATCATTTGGAAAAGGAAGGCTTGATAAGCATTCTTGCGCTATTTTAGGAAAAGATATCCTTGCCTTCCAGAGCACAGACACATGAGTTGAATGGAAAAGTGCGTGTTAAATATTTAATGAAGCTGATATCCAGCAACATTTGGCTTGCACCAGAGAGAGAGAGAGAGAGGGAGAGAGAGAGAGAGAGAGAGAGAGAGAGAGAGAGAGNGAGAGAGAGAGAGGGAGAGAGAGGGAGAGAGAGAGAAAGAGAGAGAGAGAGAGAGAGACTGACTACTGTATATTGTATACTATTATTTACAGAACGATAGAGGATAAAGTTTGTGAGCTTGGGATTAGAATTCATTGATTTTTTTGTCCTAGCCTACTCTGATAAAAAAATAAGCTTGGAAATTAGAATTCACTGATTTGTCCTAGCCTACTTTGATCAAAAATGAGCTTGGAAATTAGAATTCCATGATTTGTTCTAGCCTACTTTGATCAAAAATGAGGATGGAAATAAGAATTCACTGATTTGTCCTAACCTACTTTGATCAAAAATGAGCTTGGAAATTAGAATTCACTGATTTGTCCTAGCCTACTTTGATCAAAAATGAGCTTGGATATTTGAATTCACTGATTTGGCCTAGCCTACTTTGATCAAAAATGAGCTTGGCTATTTGAATTCACTGATATGCCCTAGTCTACTTTGATCAAGAATAAAGTTAATGTTGGGAGAAAGAATTATGATCAGCCTATAGTCGATAAGTTTAGAGTTGTCGTATGGGAAAGAGTTAGAGGTTTATTGTTACGACTGTTGGTTTTATAGAAATAGAACTGATCAGGAGTTTGCGCTTGGTCTGTGTGAAATTTTGAAGATATCGCTGAAGACACTATAATTTGGGAAAAGCAAGGATAGGTAGGGGACATGAGACAGGTAAGATTTTATAATAACTGTCGACATCTTGCTGGGCCCAATGTTGGAACACAGCTAATCAGTTGACAATGTTAAGAGAATGGAAGAGAAGTACACCGAGGGAGGGAGAGACCAAAGCAAGATCGGTGGAGAGACTCAGTTAGAGGGATAATAACTCAACAAAGAACTGGTCAGTCTGAACTGATCCATCAAGGCCTGCCTGGGGTATATAAGGCGAGGAGGGGCAAGAAGGGACACGACATTTAATTTGAATTCAAACGCACGTTTCCTACCAGAGCGCTAAGTAACTTAATTTCACGAGTAAACATGTCATACCCCAACAGCACTGAAACTTTGCAGATCGCTGGTTTATTGTCCCTCCGAGCACTGTGGTAAAGAAACTTGGTATACAGATGTTTAGATCTAGTATTTGAAATACGAAAGCAAATCCGTCTAGGTCAAGGTAGGGTCCATAGCCATTTATAGGCAGAGCATGCCTTCCGACCATAATGATCGGACGAAACAGCTTTAACCCTGCAGGACCTATTGTGCCATATTTGGTAGGACCTATTGTGCCATATTTGGCACAGGATTTTGAAGAATGTATCTTATTATGTTCTGTCATTAGTTAAAACTGGATTCCTTAACGAAGTAGTAATATGTAATATTATGGCATCATTGACCACATATTATTATTGACAAATGCACTTAAAATTTAAGTTTCCCTAGCACTGTGCAGTTTTTACCTAATACATAGATAGAAAAATATCTTTTGTTTAATCGTGGGTCTCAGAGGTACGAAGATGCCAATGTTTTTTCACTGTTGGCTATATTAGGTTTTACACCTCTCATTAACTTATCCAGGGATCCCAGGCCAAAATACTTTCCAAACATGTTGTTTAGCTCTTCCTCCAAATTTTGACACA
>JAWQUT010000039.1:1717792-1734880 GCA_033807755.1 Ellobium chinense | reverse complement strand
AGTATCAAGCCGAGGCAGGGGAAAGAGGGAAAGAGGTGGTTACGGCCAGTGACTGTGGAAATTTTAAATAATGTTTCCCCATGTTTTAAAACAAAGACATTTTCATGCAAAAAAAAAAAATGTTAATTTTGTTTATTATAGGTCCTTAAAGTGAGAATCCTTTTCGGAGATTTTTGGAAGGGAGATGTCCTCGCCTCTCGCAATAGCTGCAGTAGAACACTTATTTTGCCGATTATATGTCATAGTTTGGAAGTTTCCTTCCCCATAACCCTTGTGACAGTATGAGAAGTTGCAAAACACTGCCCTCACACGAAATATTTTAACTACTGATTGATTGTTATAGATCAATAAATAATTCGTATGCAGTAAAACCCTGAAAACACGAACCACCCTGCGCAGTGAGTACATTAGACCGCGTTTATTTTGACCATACACCGTGTTCAATGAACACTGATCACTATAATGATATTCGGTAAAGCAAGATAACTACATTTTAGTCCTCGCCAAAGGGACTAAAATAACTTGTCGCACCAGGAAAGGGGAGATAAAACAGCTGACCGCCCCAGACAAGTAGCAAGCTAATACGAGGATGCAGTTGCCAGAAACGCTCCAGCTGATCTCTGCGTTGACAGCTGTAGGCGGACCTATTTAGATCTATAATCAAAACAGCAGACATTTCATGCATGTTAGTTGAAAGCCTATCCTGGTTGTTTCTGTGCTGTACGTTGTAAATAATAGCTCAGTTTATTATGTACGTCCTACATGTGAGTACTCATTGTGAAGAATTGTCCCCTTCCCTCCCCACCGCACCACTTCCCCCATTAATGAGCTGAATATGCATCACAGGTTCCAATACTGCACATAGTTCATTATTTCCACAACGTCGAAACAATGCCTGCCTGTATAACGGGTATTGATCGCCTTTCCGCTACATACCAACAGGGACAGTTCAGGGACAATGTCGCTGTGCCTTCATTAGCTACACGAGAATGACTACATGTTAGGAAATGTATGGGTGCAGTGCCATGGATGAAAGCTCCAAGGGAGTAGGACATGGTGGGGTAGGGGTTGGGGAGAGAGGTAGGGAGAGGGGGGGGTTAGAGTAGGGGTGAGAGGGGATGAAGTCAGTCCGCTAGCTTTGTCAGAGACGAAAGTAAATTTAAACATTTTACACCAGACCAGTTCAGTGTCCCAATTAACCCTTATGTGTTACTGTGGTCTAGTGATCAGGGTAGAGTACACACTTCCAAGAGCCCTGCCAGACAATTATCTCAGAGACAAAACCAACAGTAGCAGCAGTAGTAGCGGCAACACCACAACAACAACAACTACAGCAAGGTTTTCAAGTTGCAAATGTTTATTTAGCACAGGCCAATGGCTAATTTCAAACAATAAAGGTACAAACTGCATTCGTGAATATCCTCTGTGGGTTTCTTTCTGTCTATCTCAATAACAGCAACAACAACCATTACAACAACAACAACAACAACAACAACAACAACAACAACAACAACAACAATAACAACAACAACAACATCAACAACAACAACAACAACAACAACAACTACTACTACTACTACTATAACAATTACTACTACTACTACTACTACTACCACTACTACCACTACTAATACTACAACTAATACTACAATGACAGCACAACAACAACAAGAATAGCAACAGCAGCTGCAACAGCAATAACAACACAAACGACAACAACCACAAACAATAAGAGAAATATATATATCATCAAATATAACTGCAGCAAAATCAAAAGACACAACAGCAGCAATCCTGGTAGCAGCAACAATAACATTAAGACCAGCAACAATAACATTAAGACCAGCAACAACAACCTCAAGAAACACAAATCAAACTAAAAGTAAACACCAATGACGATAGGAAGACCAAAACCAAGATTCGATCTGGGAAACAGAGAAGGGATGTGCTGCAACCCATTATGAACGTCCCACAGGAGAAAGTTCGTTGTACTTCAGTTTTAAGCAAGACAGCAGAAAAGCAAAGGCGGAAGCCAGTGTTGTCGTCACATAGGATTGTTTAGACTTAAGGGTTGCGTACCCTTGTCATCAGTGTCGTCTCCTCCAGGTTTACTCGTCCGATAGATGTTGTACTCTTTAGAGAATCGATTGACCTGAAAGAGGACAGCTAGTGCGAGTTCCATCACTTAATAGGTCTAAATAGGTCTATGAGGTCTTTAATGTCTTACATTTCCTGGGTTTTCCCACATTATTCGCGTGTTAAAGCTGTTGACCCCAATTAATGGAAGCTACGTGTGAACATGGAGATGGGAAAAGGTTGCAGTTAGCAAAGGATACAGTTAAAAAGGTGCTGTGGATCCCTCTTTATAATGTACTCTTTATATAATGTACCCCCGTCATAATGTACCCTCTATATAATGAGAACTCACATTTTGATGCGATGACTTGTAGGCTGGAAATTTGGCAATTATTGTGTCTGTCTGTTATTCGTTTTTAGTCTGGATTAACATACTCTTTAATAAAAACTGATTTTTCTGAGAAAAATGTTCAGTTCGACTGTCTTTTTCCCATGCTTGCGTACTTCATAAATGATCCCTGACATCGATGTGGGAATTGCTGGGTATGTATCAAAGACGATGTAATGGGGTTTTATTGACATTTATTTGTATGAGAGCTGGAGGAATTTTGAAATCTAAAATCCTCATCATCCAGATGCAGCCACGTATGAAAGTTGTTTTGTTTGTCATTCCAAAATGTCAAGCTATCATTGTACGCATTTGATCTGCTTCACTGAAAGCCTGGTATTTTTAATTTCTTAAAAAGGTTGTATCTCTTTCTGTTGCAGGAAAATGCCTGAAATATGGATCCATATGACTGAAACTTTGATCCCCTGAGATTCTTGCGGAGTAATGATGAAAATGGCATAGTGTACAGCTTTTTAGTGATGTCACCCTAACGTCATTCTAACAGCATCGTCTCGGTGACAACAGCAGCAAAAGCAACAACAACAACAACGGCAATAACAACAACGGCAGCACCACCAGCTCTTCCAAAGAATTCAGTGGAGTTTAGACTTCTGGAGATAGTCTAGTCCTAAAGCCATCATGGCGCTGACTCTACATCTCAAGTATGCTGAGAAACTGAAAGGACGTGCAGAGAGACTGGCCAAGGTCTCTTTCAGAGGTGAGTACGGAACCGTTAAAACTTTGTGGGGGCAAAGAGGGTGGGGTCGGTTGACTGGAAGGAAGGGATGGTCGAGTACCCTCACTGCCCCAGGCCAGCGCCTGTCCCCCAGAGACATTACGTCTTTGCCAGAAACTCAAAATGTAGCACTGGCAGCCATGTGCACATCGTTCATGTTCAGGTGTAAGGCCGTATTCTTCAGAACAGCTCATGCGCAAATTTACTTACCAATTTGGTTATCACTATAAGTCAATTCTAATAATAGTTTTGGAATTCATGTACTTACATACTCATATCTTTATCCTTAACAATGTAAATATAACAACTTTATGAGGAAGTAGATCTATCATGCTAGTAAAAGTAATATGTATGCAACCCTATCTCCCTTCAAGCAACGATTTCGTGAGATACGCCTTATACACCTTATACCTTATACCCTATAAAATGTCGTATAATCTTCCTCTTGAGAGTGTGAATGAGTATCAAAAAAGATGTCCTGGGTTGTCTTAATTTCACTGGTCTGGATGGAATAATAAGTGCATCTAAGAGGGCTGGGTTGCATGAGTTTCACAAATCAAGATGACATGATCTCTGTAATTAAAAGATTTACCCAGATGGAATAACCTAAATAATCAAAAGATTTACCTACATGTGATAATCTTGGTAAGCCAATAGATTTACTTAATTGGAATGACTTCTATAATTAAAAGATTTACCTTATAGAATAATCTCTGTAACCAAAAGGTATACCTACACGGAATAATCTCAGTAACCAAAAGGTATACCTACATGGAATAACCTCTGTAATCAAGAGGTATCTCTACATGGAATAAGCTCTGTAACCAAAATTTATATCTACGTGGAATAACCTTTGAATCCAAAAAGTTTACCTTCATGGAAAAACTTCTGCGATCATAGGGTTTACCAACCTCTGTAATCAAAGGGTTTATCTACACGGAATAACCTCAGGAAAGCCAGAGCACGGCCTCACCAAGAAGGAGAAGTGCGCTAACCGTCGCTCGAACTAAAATGATTTTACACAGCGCAGCGTATAAAATATTCGTGAGCCGCTTCTACTGTTCTCAGGCTCAGACCTTAATAACAGTGCTGCCCTCTGTTGGTGTTTCCTTCAGGCCTGACGCTGTTACAGATCCGACCGACTTTCTGCGATGTTATGGGTGTTTTTCTCCCTCTCTTCCACCCTCTCTCTTTCTCTCTTTCTTTCTATCTCTCTTTCTCTCTCCCTTTCCTTCCCTCTCTTTCTCTCTCTCTTTCTCTCTCTTTGTCTCTTCCTGTCTCCCTTTCTGTATTTCTCTCTCTCTCTATTTTTCCCTCTTTCTCTTCTCTCTCTTTCTCTCTCTTTCTCTTCCTCTTTCTCTCTCTTTCTGTCTCTCTCTTTCTCTTTCTTCTCATCTTTCTTTCTTTTCTTCTCTTTCTCTCTCTCTCCCTCTTATATCCCCTCTCTCTACTTTTCTTCCTCTCTCTCTCCTTCTTTTCTCCTCTCTCTCTCTCTCCCTCTCTCTTCCTTTGTCACTCACATTTTCACTCCCTTTGTCCTTCATTCTGTCTTACATTATGTATACCCACCATTTCTTTCCGAGAACTAGAGCTCAAGTGTCATTGCCATCTCAGGCTTTGTCTAAGCCCAGGTCTGTGTATCCAGGCTATGTTATTGTGACAGATGTCATTCATGACGACGCCTACATAAGCCAGAAATCAACTTTGCAATCGCTTCAAAAAGCGTAGTATTCCTTTTTTTAAAAATTATATTTTACTTCAAGCAGTAACAGCCAAACAAATACCAACATGTCAGCGTGAAAAACATCATAACTCATATGATGTATTATAGATGGTAGATCAAGTTCTCATCATGCTGTTGATTTGATTCAGGTGTTTGGTAAAGTCTAGTATGTCCCCTCTTCATCTACTTCGATCCAGACGTCATTACCAGTCGAGGGAACAAAATCATCTTTGAGGGACTCGTCTGCGCTCGCGCCTAATATTAATGTCCTATTTCTATCTCCTAACTTAATTAAATTCCCCTTAATGTAATCATAGTAAGCTCCTGACACCCACGCTTCTTAGATGGAATTTAGGAGAGAATGTGCGTCAGAGGATCAGTGGGCGATGTCATATCCACTTTCATTTTGAGAATATGAAGCAGTCTACGGATATTTTTATTATATCACCTCAAGTTGAACCACGATTATGTCTCCAGAGACGCTGTAATTTGGGTATCGATATGTTACGCCAGCAGGATCTGGAATATATCTTCTGTAATGGACTGACATTTGGTTCGAAATGGGTCAGTGTCTTTAGTTAATAACAAAGGAAAGGAGTATTATAGCTGGACGGCCAGACCACCCCGTTGGGGGTATTTTGGCTGGAAATATGAATTTTCGTATGTAACAAAGCCATCAACATGCTTCTCGTTCATAAAACAAACAAACAAACAAACAAACAAACAAACAAACAAACAAACAAACAAACAAACAAACAAACAAACAAACAAAACAAAATAAAACAAAATAAAACAAAATTATTTATAAGTTGTTTCATGTGAAGGTTGAGTCTTTCTTTAGACTGAGCTGGAGAGTATAGATTGCCGGTATGGGTAAATTTTGGTACATAAACTTAGGCTGGAAACCTCGGGTAGAGAGATTTCGGGAAAAATGCTTGCTCTGATATATTTTGCAATCCAGCTAGAATACTCCGTAAGGTGTACTCTGGTTGTGCTGCCAGTATACTCACTCTCCCAAACAATTCATAACCTTTCTCTCTCTCTCTCTCTCTCTCTCTCTCTCTGGTGTCTGAGATATGAAATTTTCTACCTCGGAGAACAGGGCAACAGAAGATGTTTAGAGAAAGATACTTCTGTCTAGAACGTGTGTCGGTCTTGCCTTTTGCTTTCCAGACACTCTAAAGGGATTAGGCCATAGCTGGGTCATGATTCCTAAATGTCCTTCGGTTGATCTTTTTTTATTTTTTTCCTGCCTCGGGAGGAATTTGAGCCCCCAACCTCCAGTTTTTAAAATTCTTTGCTGCATATTATCCGCATTGTCATAACGAAGCCATTGTGAAAGTTGCAGTTTTGGTATATTTGAACTTACAATTTTGGCTGATGTTTTATGAAAATCTTACATTTGCATAGATGCCCCCAACTCAACCGTCTTACAGAGGAGAACATCATCATTTGTCTTTCATCATATCTGATAACATATTCATGGGATATGATGCTAAAAGGTCTTATCTATAGGTACTTGTAACAGGAAAATGCCAGCAGTATGTCATGTCATTTATGCCAGTTCCTAAAAGCTTTGACTTCAGAGCAGCCAGTTATGGTTCATACTTAAAGAAAAGATTAACTCCTACTGGAAAACAAATAATACTAGCAATGTCAGAAGAAATTTTCAGAAATTTGTGTAAATGACGGGGCATTCTCCTGGATTTACCCAACACCCATTAACCTCCACTGGACTTTTCCACGTCACATTATTTGAGAACTTGTGTATTAATGATAGGATCTCTTCCCATCGTAAGAATTACATTAACTCTGTATGTTGAAGGCTGCTAAGAGTGCTTTCAGCACCGATATATTAATGTAGCTTTTACGATGGTAAAAGCTCCCATCGTCATTGCGCAAGCTCTGAATTATTCATCTGATGCCATTATGGTATTTCGCTGATGAAAACAGTGAGTGATCCAGAAATTTCAGTCTCCTTCTATATGAAAAGGCAGATTTAAGGAGCAGCAGCCTGGAATATATCCCTGGAAAGACTTTACGCTAAACCCTCGACTGCTCACGTTTAGACCCTCCCACACAAACCACTCCCTTCATGTCGTGTGAGTGCTGTGGTGTGTGGCATTGTGAGGCCAGCTCATGCATTATGTAAGGTAATGTGACGCAGATGGGATTTTAGCAGCATGCATTGGAAGCGGAGATGTTCAGAGCACAAAGTGAGAGGACTTTATGGGGATGTAGCCGAAGAGGAGACAGAAGGAAGAACTGGGCAGACATGTTACAGACCTGTAATTTTATTTTCTTTCATTTTTTTTGTTTTGGAGAAAGAAAATCAAAATCAAAACAAAACAAAACAAAACAAAACAAAAACTACAGACGCACATTCTTCTTCACGAATCTAATTTCAATGGAACAGTCCCAAATTTTGCGTTTAGAATCTATTCGAGTTTGTGAGTAAAATTTGGTTCATATTATAAAGCAGTTAAAAGACTTAAGACCAGAATATTACTAAGAGTATGCTGGAAATTCGAGCTCAATGAAGTTAGATCGTCCATGTCTTTTTCACATATTACAGTAATACGCACCTCATGGTTTTACTGATACCTACTCAAAAAGCCATAAAGTCATTTTAGTGCTATGGTTCCCAGTCTATAGTTTATTCCAGGATGTTGAATATCAAGTGATGAACAAACAAACAAGCAAGCAAGCAAACAAACAAACAAACAAACAAACAAACAAACAAACAACGGCTGTGTCACTGTACATCAGATGATATACATAATGTGTCAAGCAAAATAACGATTATCAATATAGGGACAGGGAAACCATGCTGGGCCTTGCTTCTGTTGCTTGGAACCTCCCTCGTGTCTCTTTCCTTTGTCTCTTTTTCTCTTTCTTTCCCTCTCGCTTCCCCCCCCCCCCNNNNCCCCCCCGCTCTCTCTCTCTCTCTTTCTCTCTCTCTCGCTCTCTCTCTCTCACTCTCCTTGTTTCGCACATATGCATGTGCACCCGCACAATACCTGTTACCAATTACTTTTTCCGAAGTGTATGTCTGTCTCTGTCTCTGTCTCTCTTTCTCTCTTTCTCTTTCTCTCTTTCTCTCCTCCCCTGCGCTGTCCCTCTTTCAAATTTTACATCTGACTTCGAACATCTCATAAACTTCAAATTATGAATTGAATCCCCGGAAGTTCCAGTACACGAAATTTTACTCTATATAATCCTGACTCACTCCAACATCACGGCTGCTCACCCAGTCCTTGGCGAAACTCATTTGACTGTATGATTTACTCACAGAACTGCATGCACGTCATTCCCCAAGAGACCCTCCTCCCCCACCTCCTACCCTCCCCTGTTCTCTCTCATCAGCCTGCTTTAGGCCTATGCTTAGCATCCCTTCATTATTTATGCAGGAGGGAGATCGCGAGATTATGGCAGGGAAAAACAGGATCTCAGACAATAGAATTACACAGCCGCCTTCGCATAATTGCAACTCCGGGGACAGCTTGGAAAGCCATGCAAAAGGCGGAAGGTGCGATTAAACGATATTGTTTATTCTCCATGAGGGAAGAGAAAAATGAAATGACCAAAGACATTCATGGATAAGGACAGTTTTAAATGAACCCCAACAGAAAAGTGTAAAATGGAATATTTCTGCTAAACGGACGGCGTCCCACAAGCTCGCTTGAGAAGAATTGTGTCCACCTTACGCTCCCCCGGGAAGGACGAGGTTTACTCGTAATTGTTGTTTATACTTGACTTCGGTGTCCTTTTTTCATTTGAACAAATAAATATTGCAGTTATGAGAAAAGTTAATTTCAAACGCGTTGTCATTGCGTGGAGTTGACTGTAGAATATTAAGGATAGAATAAGGCTTAGTACACATACTGTATAATAGTCTTTAAAATGCCCTGGTCAAAGCTACATTTTTTAAAATAGCCAGTCAGATAATTCTAGCCAACCTGATAGTCACAGGCTCGAGATAATGGATTGTTTTCCGGAATCTTGAATTTGTGAGAGCCTCCTGCTTTACATTAGCGAACGATAAAAGGACAGAGGTGGTTATTGTCTTCACAGTCTAACTGATCCACAGAATTTTTTTCATAACATTCAAAATATATAATTTTTCCTTTCGTTTCTGAGAAAACACAGCAAGAATATTGAAATTTTCACCCTGTGCACGTCATCATTACTGTTGCTGCGTGGTGTCAAAAAGTGTGGTAGGCTAGCAGACTATTGGTCCAAAGTTTGCTCAGGCGTCTGCACCAATCGTGTGCTGGCTTTTCTCGCTTTATGACGTCACGCAACACGAGTAACGGCGGTGTAGAGAGAGTGAATATCCCGGAGTCCTAGAGGCGTTTTTTTTTTTTTCAGAAATGGTCAGGCGGAAAGAAAATGCATGCGGTTTAGTTTTTGAAAAATTAAAGTGGATTTTTTTAGGCTCTGAAGCAAATATCTACCCTTGCCCCTTTAACATAAATGCATGTCACGTGCTCTTCTGTCTAACCTCCGACAGATCATGATTACATCGTCTGTCCATTTGATGGTCTGGATTGCACTACAAGCACAGGTTGGGTTACTGTTGGTATTAATTAATAGTGAACGGTCTCAGTCTCCAGACAGCAAGGCATCGATTACTGTAATGAGAAATGAGAAATTCGTGCGGGAATTGGTAATTTTGAGTAGGCGAGACAGACTCCTCCCTCCCCTTCTTCCCCCCCCCCCCNCCCCCCTCCCCTCCACCTTTCCGTCTCCCCACTATACCCTGCAAGACCCGCTTACTCTTAGGGAGCTTCAGGAAGAAGTTTGGACATCAGAGACCTTTTTTTCAAACCAAGTTATAGAGTTCCTCGGTTGATCTGCGGAGAGCAGTTCAGCTCATGAATCAAGCCAACAACAGTGTAACATTGCCTTGTCATGTGAACGCGAACGAAGGCGTAGGAGTGATTTTGTGAACTGCGTCATCAATTAATGTGCTGCATTGCGTTATACTTGTAGCCATTGTTTGATGGATCACACATAAGACACAGAACTACGTGGAGCAGGTCCATGAGTGGTAACGCTCATTAGAGGTGCTCGTGGTCTATTTTGCACGTTTTCCCACTACATTTTCAAGCACCTACCATATTCAGAGTGTTTACGACAATACTGTTCTCACTTTCAATACCCGTTCATCCAATCAATGAACTCTCCTGTCTCGGCCTCCATCCAATCAGTGACTTTGACGTAAGTGTAGATGAACTCCTTGCTATAGGTCAGGCAGATTATCAGACTACACCTTTATCTCCATCTTCAGCGCCAGGTCCTTTGATACTGGATGATTATGACTAGGCTTGAAACATCATAGCCATCGACCTATCGACCCCCCACATTCTTTCCACTCAAGGCAAAGCAGTGTCAGTCCCTTCAGCTTGAACAAACAACACTTAGCAGTCCCAAGAATGGTTTTTCGTAGCACAGAGCTTTGGAGTAGGAAAGAGAGAATGTTTTTGTTGTATAGTATAGTATGATAACAATCATGTGTTTACTAGAATTGGGTGCTTGCGCATTAAAGATTGCATCTCTTACCATCGTAAGAATTGCGTTAACTCTGCATGTTGAACGTTACTAACGGTGCATTCAGCATCGATATACTAATATAGTAAATTGAGAGCTTGCGCATTAACGACGGGATCTCTTACCATTGTATGAATTGCATGACCTCTGCATGTTGAACGCTAGTAAGAATGCATTCAGCACCGATGCACTAATGAAACTCTTACAATGATAAGAGATCCTACCTTTAATACGCAAGTTCTCAATTGTTTTTTTTTTTTTAGGTCTTGATGTATTTCGTTGGTTAGTGGCGACGCAGAGTCCTATTTGCCTTCTTGTCAGTTTGTGTAGTTCTTAGGTTCCTAATATTCCTCAGCCCTCATCATCTTTATCCGTTTTTTTTTTTTTACTTTTCGCGAAAGTAAGATCTTCGTGACCGCTTTTAAGTATTCTATGTACTTCCAATCTGAGACAGTTTAGTGCAGGAACGTTAAATTTTCACATTCTACGATCTCAGAATATCCATATCCGTGTCCATTTCCTTATCCTACTTCGATCCTGAGCCTTTTATTTCTGTGTCATTGTTGAACTCATGAGCTTCAGCATTTCACGAACTCAAATTTATGGACAGCTCTCAGGATTTCGAATGGGTTGAATGGATTCGTGGGTGTCCAGGTGGGTCTTTATGTAGCACTGAGTCTGTATTTTGAATATGTGCGTGTGCTTGTAAACTAGACAGTGCGCCTATATAGATAAAATATTATCGTATTTATCATATTTTACCTTTTCAGAAGCTGTAGACATGATAATGCTTTTAGAATATGGGATGACAATACTCAACGAGCCATTCCCCCAAATCATGTTCTTTTCATATCCACGGACTGGATATGATCCTGACCTCCATGCCACCCCCTCTCTCTTTTGAAACAAAAAAAAACATACTCAGACATACATGAGAACCTTTGCACGTTTGCATCTTCTTAAGATGAAAACTCCATTACGCTGCCTTCCCGTCTCTATGCTGCCTCAGTCTTGCAGTGGCTTGGAGCCAAGTTCTATGTGAATGAGTTTGTCAATAAATCGAAAAAAGAAGGAAGTTCCGTTTAAAAAGATATTCTAAGATAATTGATTACCTCAATTAACCAGAATTATTTTACCCTAGAAGCTTCCAACGCTCAGCATGGCTGCGAAATTGCTAAGGGGACAGAATGACATTTTTCTCCTTAAAAAGAGAAGAGGCGTAGGCAGGCTCACGAGGAAGCGAGAGAAGGACGATTGCAAGTTAGGAAAAAAAAAGAAAATGATGATAATAATGATAAAAATGATAGTGATGGATAAACGTATTGCACTCAGAAATTGCGCACTCAAGCGACTTTTTATTTTTGTTAGACGCTAAAACAAACCAGATCTTGCTATAACTTGTGCAAAATTTTCTTGGTGGGTATATAGTGACGCCACTGTATGAACGCATTGATCGTTATTATAAAGACAGTAGGGTTCGTTATCTATATCCAGATACTCATTTTACATACGAGAGGAATTTTTAATAGATGACTGATTTACGCCTTTTTAAAAAAAGTCTGTAATGTTTAAGCATGTACAACTTAGCCGTTTTGCAACTCAAACCCGCGATGTAAACAGACCTCTTAATTCTGAGTATAGAACTACACGTATTAAAAACAAAACAATAAACAGGCAACCAAAATCAAGTTATCATATTTATGATACATTTATCATATCAATCATAAATATTAATGAATCCAACTGCAAACTTCCGTTTGAAAACATTTTTCTTCCATTGGTTGATACATTTGTTTTCCTAAATTTCCAGCCAATTTTTGCTTCCATTGATCGACGCAGCTGTCTTACTTCTTGGCAAACACTCGTTATCGTTGGCTGATACAAATCTTTTATCTCCGGATAAACATTTGCTTCCTTTGGCTGGCACAGTTATTGAATTCCCCGATTTATTTATGAATGTCCTTCTGAGTCTCGTCTCTAATCAAGAATCTTATTCATCAGAGGCGTGAAAGTTGAATTGACTTATTTCCCCTGCAGTCACCGAATGCCGGAAACGGAAATTGACAGACTCGATAAAAATCAAAATGGCTGCTACACAGTCACGGGTAATTACTATAGTTGACAGTCATCTGAATTTTATAATGACATACCCCTAATCACTTCTACTGTGATTATTGAAATAGGATATTGGTAATATTATGAAGATTACATTCTGAGAAAGAAACTGGTAAAGACCAAAAAATATTGTGAAAGAGGCGGTTTCTACAAATCGGCATCGTTATTTTTGCTTTCAGCAATTTGAGAGTTTGTAATTTGCATGAGGTTATCATCTCAAAGTGAGGGTGTTGTGTAATAGCGTTATCTGTCACCTTTTCTCGACCAAGCCGTGTGCCTCACGCTAGGCCGTCCGCATCTCATGCCTCTGCTACAAGGCTTTACCCCTTTCCTTCCACCATATCTTTGCCGCTCTTCCGCCCGCCTCTTCTCACCCCTCCCCTCACGCACACACACAAACACACACATATACCAAAGTAATTTAACCTTTTTGCATTAAATGAGCAGGCATCACATACATTAGAACGAATTCATGTACTGTGGCATTGATTTCCATCTTTTCCCTCATTCTCCACTTCTTTGCAGCGTTCCAATTCAAACTGCAGCTCTTAAAAAATCCTCGTGACGAGTGACATATTTTCAATATGTTCGATCCTGTATTGTATTTGCCAACCAGGAAATGGAGGTAGTCAAAATCAAAATGCAACATATCGAACAAATTTGACTGATATTGAAGTTTGAAGCAATCATTTTCATTGGCTAACACAGATTCCCAACTTCCGGGTTTACCTCTGTCTGGAAAACAAGTCCTCTGAGCCAGTCAAATTCACACTGCATCTTATCAAGACATCCGAGTGGCTGATGCCATTTATGTAAAACAATAGGTGACACAGCACTCTTTCTTCGTGGTATCTCTGTAGATCGTTCTTAAATAGTCAACTCCAGCAAAGATCTCTTCCAGCTTAAGCAAAATGTTAAATGTAACAAGTAGTATTTCACAACCAAAAGATGCATTAGTCAAATAGAAGCCGATGTAACAGACCATATCAGCCAATCATATCCCTCTGAAAATGGAAAAGTAGAAAGCGGATGTAATGGTTGTTAGAGTTGTTGCTTGCGATGTTAGGATGACTGTGCATGCATAACTGGGAGTGGTCTATTGTGTGGGTTCATGAAGCGGAGCTCAACAAAGCCTTGGCTTATCCAAACGCCATAGAAATGGAGAACTCGAAGCTCTTATGCCCAAACGCTCGCTCACTTTGGTTTGCTGCCAGTGAAAACGCTAGCCCCGTATCGTGGCTTAAAAGCAAGAAATATGGAAATCAGCGTTCGTTATTTGAGAGAATTTCTATACTTTTTGTGATATGCGTTCGCATTCAGACTTTTAAATGGAAGCCCGGGTTACACTGGCACAGGACACTTCATCTTGACCGTGGCCTTGACATTTTGCTACGTGACAGAGTAACGCCCACAAAAAAAACTAGCGGAACTGACCCCGTCTGAGTTCGTTCTTTGTTTATTCTAAAACAAGATTATCAAGAAAACCACTTCACGGTGGTAGTGTCACTGGTTCGCTTCAACCCGTCCACAGACTTAGAACGCTTGTACTATGGAGTATCAAGTCATGACAGAGTGATAGAGGAAGTGAAGCTGCGCCGTTAGGAAAAGGTCAGACAGTCAGTCAGTGTTAAAAGTGGAGGGTTTCCCCTATTTCTGGCAAAGCTGATGCCAAGGAACAAATTATTTACACTGAACTGGAGTGCTGAAAGGTAGCATTTTTTTTCCACAGGTCCTCTGACTTAATATTTACTTCCTCCTCCTTCTAAATGGCTGATAAAGTGACAATATCAAACCGTTTTATTTTTACCAATCCTCTCACACAGCGGTGAGTCCAGCTCACACTTTTAATAGTTGCATTAAATTTAAGCTGTTAGCGTTGCAAGCAGGAGGCAATGTAGAGTTATTATTTCCAGTTTCAGATTTCTTACCATCATATTACAAGATTGTTAACTAGAATGACATGTGATTGTTACATCCGGTACGTAACGTGCAATGTGATTGTAACTCTTAGAGATGCCATTATTATGTCCATGCCAATTTCTGCCATAACAGTCCATAAGAGAGATCCGAACCTTAAAACAAAGCCTCTCTAATAAAGCCAGTTTCCGTCTCATGTACTCAAGTCTTTGTTTGCACAAGAAATTCATACAAAAGCATCCCATATTCTGAGTGGTGTTCAGATCCACCTTTCTTGTGCCAATAATTGAGAACTTGCGCATTAACAATGGGATCTCTTATCATGCAGAACTAATGTAATTCTTATGGTGGTAAGGGACCCCATCGTTAATGCGCAAAGCTGTCAAATGTCCACTTTCCGTCAAGTGCCCAGGGTTTTGTTAGATATTTAGTTAGTTAATGTGCAAGTGCTCCGCCTAGTGTCAATCAATGTATATTACAGTGTCAACAGCAGGGTTAATTAAAGGTGCCAACCTTGTTGCACGGGCGAAACTGGATACTTAATTTGGTGGAGGCCGGGAGGGGGGGTTGGGAGGTGGGGAGGTGCAGACNATAAGAAGTTAATAATGCCAGCTAAGACTCAGTTGGAAGGCACAGACTTTCTGTGGCGAGGTACGTACAGGCCTGACAGCCCCCCCGCCCCCTTTCTCTGCCTTCTATCCACGCCTTTCTTTCGTTGGCATTGTTCGTGTTGTTTGTGCTGCCATTACTCTTAGCGCGGATGTGGAAATGATTCGGATGTTGTCCATGTAAATGTATCAACAAATCTGCCCAGTGTTTTAAGTATACCGGGTGGCCCCAAAAGAAAATTTACTTAATTGAAAGTTCAGTAGCTTCTAGAGTTACAAAGAACTGGGGTCAAATTTTAAGCACATGAGCCTGAACATATGATCTACTATTGGTTCGAGATACATTGATCTAGGTGCTGTACTTTGTCAGCGCAAGTAAATTTTAAATAGATGGCATGTCAAAAAATGGGCTGCCGCAACCGGTGTATTAGCTGCATACTTGAAATTTTATTGTTGTACATATGTTTCTAATTATCAGCTCTGCTATAACCGTAGCACCTATTAAGAGAACATTAACAGACAATATCCAGCTGCCAAGATGTGTCTAATTTCAAATGCATATAATTCAAAATGTTGACGTTATTCTAATTTGAAATCGAGTAACCTCTTTAGGGGTGTCATTCGATATAAGGTTTTGTTAAGAATTCATTTTATATATAAGTGATCACCTTCATCGACACCACTATCATAACTAACGCCATCGACATCCATCATGACCACTACTAACTCTGTCACCACAAACAACACTTACTTCATCATCAGCACCATCACCAACACCATCATCACCATCACCATTACCACCACCACTGACAACACAATCATCATAACTGCCAGCATCATCAAGACCACCATCAACATGGTCACTATCACCACCTCCATCTGCACAACCAGTGACACCACAAACGTCACCACCACTTTGACCACCATCTTAATACCACTTTGATCTTCACTGCTTATCTCAACCCCTTTCACTACCTCTCTCAGTTGCTCTGTTTCTATTTCTGTTTCTGGCTCTCAGACTTGTATTCACTTGCCTTTCTTTGTACGTCTCATATCTGAATTGTCAGTCTCGAAAAAGTGTTAAACACGAAACGTTGACTATTTATATTAATAAAACGCTTCAACCAAAGTTGTGTCACACTGTCATAGATTTCTTGAGAACTACGTAAAGTAAAAACATGCGGTTTTCACCTAAATTCGTAGAAAAATACACAAAAAGTAACTATACACATAAGTCCTCTTTATTTTTTTACCATTTTTAGAAAAAAAAGAATGTGTATAGCAACGAAATACAGTCTCCGATAGATCTTTTCAATCCGCCCGATTCGCCGAACGTCCAACTTTTTCACGGAGTCTAATGCATTCGTCTATGATGCCTTTCGGTGCGCTAGGTATTCTTTCGCGCTGGTGCGTTGCCTGCCTGCCCATTTGTAAAATGGGGTGTTAGTCTTGTTTTTAATAAATTCTTTATGCATTTTTCCAAAAATTTTGCGTCGTTGGGCAGAATAATATTTAGTTTTATTGATCTCCACAACTACCATTATCACTAGCAATATCACTACCACCGTCAAGATTATTTTTGTACCAGGTGGCAACATGTTACTAAAATAGTGGTCGATCAGTGTTTAGGTTCTGAGAAATTCATTGTTATATCTACATAATGCGGGGCTTTCAAAATGTTTTCGAAATAAAAATTGATGAATGTATACCGTACAGCGACCAACGTTTAGAGGCCAAAAAAAAACCCAAACAACAGCACCTATTTTTCAGAATTATAAAAAATAGGTCATCATGACCATCATCCCATCATTACCATTAACGCCTCCATCGCTGCCAAGAGCATAATCCTATCTAGCGGGTGACCTTTCAGGGCCAGACTATTTGGCCAACTAGTCACACTACGTCTACGGTTATGATACCAACATTTGCCATCGGCCACTCCCCAGGGGAGACAAGCTTCCCTCGTTTGTCC
>JAWQUT010000039.1:1698469-1710018 GCA_033807755.1 Ellobium chinense | reverse complement strand
GCACTAACACCTCATGATTTTCACCCTTCCTCAGTCGGTTGGACAGTGCAACTTAATGCCCTGGTTCCAAGTCCGTTGTTTGCCATATCAAATTTTCACTCACGACATCTAGCAACACACAAACTCAAACACACTCAAGATTATGATGAGCGTGTACACTAAACTTCGAGTACACCAAATATTACTAGTCTAAACTTTTTGTATCAGTGTTTTCTCATAGGCCGCTTCTGCCTCGTCCCATCTTTACAAAATGTGCTCGTCAGCCTTCTCATTGCCATTATTATTACTATCATTGCACTACTACCGCTCACACACCGTCAGCAGCAGCACCACCATCATCACACTATCACCACTCTTACTATCGCCATCTTCACCACACCACTACCTCTCCACACTACCACCGCCGCCACCACCACTTCACTACCATTCTTACTATCACCACCACACTTTCTCACCATCACCACTATTACTAAGAACCATCACATCAATACTTCTCTTCTCACCGCCACCCCCATCACACCACTTTCAGTACCACCATCATATCACCACCACTCTTACCACCACCACCAGCAACACTACTCTTACTACCACTACCACACTTACAACTACCACCTCACTTGCTACCACCACCACACTTACTACCACCACCACCACACTTACTACCACACTTACTACCACCACCACACTTACCACCACCACCACCACCACACTTACTACCACCACCACACTTGCTACCATCACCACACTTACCATCACCACCATCACACTTACTACCATCACCACACTTGCTACCATCACCACACTTACCATCACCACCACACTTACCATCACCACCACCACACTTACTACCACCACCACACTTGCTACCACCACCACACTTACTACCACCACCACACTTGCTACCATCACCACACTTACCATCACCACCACCACACTTGCTACCACCACCACACTTACTACTACCACCACCACCACCACCACCACACTCACTACCACTATCACCACCACTCTTATTACCAAACCAACACACCATCACCCCTCTTACTACCACGTCTATCACACCATCGCCACCACCAAAACTACCACCTTTACCATCAGCAATGAAGTGCGATGAGCCGTAGACAATTACGTTTTTGTGATGATTGTGCTCACTCACCCATAAACGAAACTGAGACTTAAGAGGTACTGAAGGAAGAAATAGGTTTTGCTGAGAGAAAGAAGGCTGGAATAGAGTAATGAGAGGGAGGATGACAGACCACAAGAAGAGACAAGAAGAATGAGGAGATATTATGAAGAAACAACAAAAAAAAAGACACATATGATGGAAAAATATAGCACACACTTCTCAATAGCAAACTGCTTAATCAAGTCTTTGCTGAATTGAAACCTCTTCAGAAAGCAGACTGTTATGTTGAACAAAAAGGGCACGGTTCTGTTGGCTTCACTGAAACTTTACTGATGCGTTTATGGTGTTGCAGATAGGTGAGGTCGACTGTGGTGAAACAGATGGAATGAACATAATATAACAACAAAGAAGAAAAAAAAACAACAACACAGATTTTCACCACCAAGGAACATCACGCAAAGACTACAAACGCTCAGTTTTCCTGTACATGTATAGAACTTAGATTTGTTAACGGCTATTCTGCATGAAGTTACAGAAAATGTTAAAATCCAGCTGTTGAGCTTAGGGTAGTTAGGGTATGTTTAGGCTTTAGTTGAGTAAGCTGTTTGTTACCTGTGTTATTTTTTTAGAAATACTTGTTTATATAAATCAGTGTTTAGTATTGCAGTTTGGCTACCAAAATGGGCCAATAATACTAATAAACTGAAATATGTCTGGTGAAAAAAAATCACTAGGGTGGCAGCCCTGGTGGGAAGCCGGAGCACAGGAAGTAGAAGACGAAATGCGCAGAAGAACTGAAAGGGGACGGCGTAGGCGGATGTGTCCTCAAGGGAGACTATTTAATGACATCGTTGTACCGATCTGGTTACTGCCCCTAAAACAAAACTTTGCCTCCGGTCAAAGGCGACTGTCATCAGCGGCAAATTCGATGTTTTGGGGGTACTAGCAGTTGCAAACCGTGTTACAGGCTTAATGACAAGCAAGATCATTCCTAAACTTCGAACTTTCGATACTCATCATTCTCTTTATCAGTATCAAAACTGTAGTTCCGAATTCGATACCATTTCTATCCATTCCTGACAGAACTACACCTTTTTCATATTTACAGAGCTGGTAGCGAAGGTAGATGGCCTATTCTGATTTTGATTGTTTGCTGTACTGGGGACTCAAGTTGGGAACAAGAGGTCGATTGGGGATTTATGATGATAAAATGGCTGTGATTCCTCTGATCCTATGGTGTTTGGGTTAGATACCCGACGGGGCTCAGTTCCTGGGGTAAAATCTGTGGTGTTCTGGGATCTTCTTATAAACCATGGAGGATTGCCATTGAGAATGTAGATGAACAAAATAAAGATGCAATAATTGAGGAATCTAATGGATGCCCTGATTTTGAAACATACAGTCTCATAAACTAATACATGTTTCTTCCTCCAGGTTTATTTTATAATCAAATGATTTATTTCAACACTAATCTTCAGTCCAGCAAATCTGAAAATATGATTTTGTTGCCCGGACGAAATAGGAATAATATGGGAGTGTTATCCAATATCAGCAATTTAATAACTGCATCGCTTTAAGAAAAAACGTTCTATGTCCGCACTCTTTCCAAGTTCACAATTTTAGTTTGTGTTTTCATTACAGGAGCACGATTTAGACCTAACCCATTTCCATGCAGCGGTCATTGCTACTCTCAAATTTTAAAGGTTTGTTCAATGTTCAGCCACATCACACGCTGTTTTTCTTTCAGGACCTAATCAGGGGCCATTCAGAACACTTCACCCACCCTTGTCGCGTGGTATAGAGCTCTGTCAGTAAGGAATGAAAGAGGAGAATTTGCTGCTTCCACTTCAAAATTGATATTTCACGTTATTTAATGCCAGAATATCCCAGTGACACACGTTTTCACGCCGTGGGGTCCCATACAACAGCGACAATTGTAACAGGAACTCCTTTTTAACGGGCAAAATCAGCCCGTTAAAAAGGAATTCGTGTTATATGTGAATATGATCGAAGTCTTCTGCTATAACGGGGGCTACCATGTCAAAGGTCTGGATCTTCTCGTTATATCCGAGTTCCACTTTAACTTATCTATCTGAGCAGTCTTTGATTCTGCTCCACATTTCCTCCTGAATCCTATCTTCGGCCTGTTTCTCAAATTTGCACTTAATGAACCCGAGAACCACTCTAGAAATGCAGCACATCGTAAATCGTAATATTACACTTTACTGGGTAACCTCAATTCATCTCCATATTTTTCGCTGAGGTTCTCATTTTTCTCTCACACATGGGTGAATCCTGTCTCGACGTTTGATCAAATAAATGTCTTTCGGGATTAACAAAACAATACGTCATGTTTTGTAGAAAAGATTGAACACACAATTACGAAACAGTCGTCTCGTTTTTCACTTGGGCAAATGTCATTTCATGTTTAGTTACAGTTGTTTTTTTTTTTACAGTGTCTTTTGTGTCAATAGATTATTAAGTCATTCGCACTTAGAAATCTGGCAGGATATTTGGTCTGGAACTGATAAATGAACTTCCGGTTTCCAAAATCTATATCTGATGTTCTCTGCCTTTAAGTGAGATTGGTTTTTCACATGTAATACAAACATATTCCTTGTGTTGTTGTTATTGGTGTTGTTGCATCATTGTGTATAATGTTTGCGATATACGATGTCTAACTGGTGGGCAACTCTGACATACTGTTGATATTTGAATTTTAAGATTCGATACCTGTCTCACATTAGACTGAGATAAACGACTCACAGTGTGCTTAAAGGCCTGCGCAGAGTATAAAAGGAGACAAAAGGCATGATCGGACACTTCACAAATTTTTAGTTCAATCGCACTTTTCACGTCGGAGAAATAGTTTATTGCCAATTTCATGCTTGAAAAATTTCTTATCGCCTAGGCACTTTGCAGATCGTCAACCGGCACAGTTAGTTTGTTTTCTTGAGGGGCTTTTGGCATGGGGATCGGAGCGCCTACAGACATGTCCGGAATGCTATAATGATGTTTCCGGCTACAAGTAACAAGTAACAAGATCGTTACTTTACTGTTCCTCTGAATATTACGATACAGTAAAAAGATATCAAAACGTCTATTTTCTGAACAATAAAAAACAAATTCCTGCGAGTCGAGGCAGTGTTAAGGGTGGGATTTACCCTCCAACAGTAAAGATCGGGTGGCGCTGTTTTAAATTTGCCAGCGTGTAATTTTCATGCTTTTTCATGGGTCTGGTCAGCTGTCTCACTTTCTAGACTCGAATTTGTTCCGATAAAAAAATGGTAAATTCAAGTGGTTCATCTTGTTTGTAGTGCTGATCTTTAGAATGAATCTAATTTAGTGAAGCAGATTATCTGGTTCAGAGGGCTTAGCCTACTAACTGAAACCTCAGGCCAGTTGGAGGTACAGTTACATTTCTGGCCTTCTTCGTACCCACAATGACGTGAACATAATGGCGTCGTTGAGGAGAACTGTGAGTTGATTCCATGGCAGGCTGTTATATTTCCAGGAAGTGCACACCGCACCCGTCTTTTTATGTTTTTCGTGGCATTTAAAAATTGTCACAATTGTTTTTTTTTTTCTGTCACAATTTGCTTCAAGACATTTTGCAGAAAGGCTGCCTTAGGGCGATGGAATGAAAAGCTATGAAAACTGAATGAATATATAAAAAAAAATGTTTTAGGAAGCACAGGGGAACAATAAACGTTTTCAAGTCGCGCACTAGTGACCAGGAAAATCAAGAAACGGCTCCATCTAGTGAATCAGGACGTGAGACCGTTGTTAGAATGTCAGGAGCTGTTGTTCTAAAATGTCCCCGATCAGCGTTGCGCAGCAAGGCAATATTATTCGTATTTCATATCATTCCTATTTCATCAACCAGGACAAAATCCATTCCAGGTTTGCATTTTTTTTTACGCTCTAGGGGACAATATGATTGTTGTGTTTTATTTTTCCTGGGCAGCTGTGAGCGAAAACAATGGCGTCTCCCACGGGCAGCATGGAATTGCTTGCAGGTTCAGCGGAATACTTAATAATCTCATTTAATCGCAGAAATTGGAGGTCGTTCCAACCTCTCTTCCAATATACTGCAATGAAATGACAAAAGGAAGCAAGTCTACTTTTTATAAAATGGAATTAAGCTTATATTCTGAATCAGTAATGGAAGTCCTATCATTTCTGAAAAACAAGCCGTAGTTAACCTGTAGTTTGTATTTATTTGTAAGGAAGCAAGTCGAATGACATGCCACTTCTGCCATGTCTTATTTTTGCCGGTTTCTCAAAACTTCGAGTCCTGGACTTGCTTTTTTTAGCCAACAGTCTATACACCGCCCACAGTATTTTGTTTTGGTTCGTTTCGAGTTTTGGAAGACCCGCTGTGACTTCATTAGCGCGTGCACCTGCTCGAACTTCTGCTTGGATCGAAAGACAGAAAATTTCCTCAACTGGATCTCCAGAATGTCATGCAAAGACAACACTCCCCCCCCCCCCCCCNCCCCCCCCCCCACCTCCTCGTTTTTCCATTCACAGACAGAGTTGCTCATTGTACGCAGTCAGAATGATGTCCCCTGAGGGGGCGGGGATCTCTTGAGATTACCCGGAAACTGATGTGTGTCTGTGATGACGTAGTTCACAAAGAACTGGCGGATTCGATTTCGCGATAAAATCTGGATCGAACACTGTCGACATCAAAAAGATGTCTGCTCTGCTAACATGGCGCAAATCATCGACACTTGTCACGGAAACGGTCCAAAAAACACTGTGATATTGGTATTTTTATGGAGGTTCAACATGTTCAATGAATATTTCAAATCAAAAGATCAATTCCATATCGTGTTCCATTCTTCCATGTTTTTCTGAGCCATGTTCCTTAATTAGACTTTAAATTCCGGATCTTTAGGGATCTGGCGATTTGAACCAAAGGATCTGTTTTCTCAACGGCCACTCAATAACAGAGTTTCGAGATAATCAAAATCTCACCAATAGTTTACAGCATCCGCTGAAGATGAAACGTTGTTTGAAGTCTCGGCCTAAATCAAATGAATTTTTTTTATTAACTCTAACATTCTCCAATCTTGGCTGTGGCCACGCCCATCGTAATGGCTGGACCTCAAACGTCAGTCCCATGTGACAGCATTAGGAGAGGATGTGAAAAATAGTTGTCAATGATGTTCACAAATGTGTGGTGCGTTTTCCACATTTTTATTTTCACTGTAGTCTAATCTAACGAATCTGACAATGATGGCTGGACCTCAAACATCAGTCCCATTTGACAGCATTAGGAGAGGATGTGAAAAATAGTTGTCAATGATGTTCATAAATGTGTGGTCCATTTTCCACATTACTATTTTCACTGCAGTCTAAACTAACGACTCTGACAATGATCATTACTGTCCCGTGAAGACTGAGCTCCCTTCATTTTTCGGTATTCATCTTATATGTTATATCCCTCAATTTCTTTCCATCTCTTCATTATTTGCTCCCCCCTCCCCCCTCATCAGTCTTCCCCTAACTGGTGCGAACTACGTGCGTTGCGCATTCCACTCGTCACTTCCCTAACTGTAGATAAAGAGAAATACAAGAGTATCAATATACAGTTTTTTTCGAAACCTCTGTACGTTATTTTTACAGCACGCTTGACGTTAGAGTTTTCTGTATTATATAGTACAGCGTGACACACACACAAAAACGGGACAGTCAGTTTTCTTAATAAAATCTACAATTTTTATTGGATATATATGAAATTTTCAGGATAGAACTTTCTTATGCATGACTCATGGTGAAAGTTTCAAAAAGATACATAAATTTATGCACACCTAAATGCGCACTGTATATGAGTATGCCATTTCAGAAATGTGCACAATTTGTGCACAAAATGTATGTTGATGTTGAGTCTATAGCAAATGAACCCGTTGTTGACTCAAATCAATTCTAATTTCTAAAATTTCATCTCCCTTGCTTCTTTCAATATGACCTGGACGAAAGAGAAGAAAATTTATGTTGTTGAAACGTACTTCAAAACAGTCTCATGCCTACATGCGAAAACAGAGTGTCCCGTTTTTTCTGTACAATCATATATAAGGTATGGATTGCTGTATATCTACACACTATTACTAAAACAGTTGAGAGCTTGAGCATTAAGGTTGGAATCTCTCAGCATCGTAAGAATTACATTAGAGCATCAGTGCTGAGTGCACCCATAGTAACGTTCAACATGAAGAGTTACTGAAATCTGTGCAATGATAAGAGATCCCATCGTTAATGCAGAAAACTCTTCAAGTATTATGAATGGTAAGTTATTAGTGTTATTATCTTAGTGTCTGTATCAGTGTTATTATACAATTATAAATTAAATTTATAGACTCTTTGCAGTTTTACATACTGCCTGCGTGGTGAATTAACATATGACAAATATGCACGTCCTAACCCTTTGGTCGAAAAGATGGTTGGACGTACGGGCCATTAAAAAAGGAGCATTTCCTTGTCGTAATCGACAGATCCCAGCGTCATACTTTTTATGTAATGAACTTTACTTTTAAGTACAGGGGTGCAACATAGCCGTTATCGAGCTGAAATGCCGTGAAACCCTCGCTCAAACAAAAATATGCACATGGTAATGAGCCCAAGGTAATTTAGTGGCACCAGCACTTGAAAAAACATGACGTCTAACAGCGAAGAGGTTAAAGTGCCATGTTTTCCCTTCATTTCATGATGCGAAATGGAGGCAGCCATTGAAATAAAGTGTATGGAGTCACTGAGCGAGCCAGGGCAGAGCCATCATAACTAGAAGTTGAATCGCGATCGAATTTTAATTCTGATGATCTGGCTATAGAACTGGACATTTCAGAGTACTTGAAGAATCCAGGTCATAGCGTCATGCCCATTGATTCCAATAAAGCTCCAGCAATCAGTTGAAATAATGAAAGGTTCGATACCCACCAGGATGTTCGTGAAACATTGACCAGTTGTTGAATCATTTAAAACATTGATTAGCCTGAACCTGCAGTAATTTTGGGGCAAGCTCGCCTTAAAGTGCAAGGGTTCTGGAGCTGGGATGGTATGGGGTGTGTGGGATAAGGGGTAAGAAGGCAGAGAGCAAAGAGTGACGGGGGACAGGGGGGAAGGGAGGAGATGTAGACATTTTTCTCTGCTTCGCTCTCCTCACCTCTTTCACACACAGCAGCGGTGTAGCTAAGAGATAATTGGCAGAGGAGATACTTAAGGGGGTGCGCACTAGAGAGGGTGCACTAGTAGTTGAGCGAAGCCCCCTCTCGGTTAATAATACAAGAATATCAGTACTGGGAGGCGGTTGGGACTCAGTCAGGATCCAGACCTTTTGTTGGGTGCACTGCCCTTGAAACCCCTATTCCCTATATATCTCTACCACAGAAGAGGGAAAAAAAAAGAACAATAAAGAGATTGCGATTGAGGCCAATCCCAAAAGCTTTAACGTCCTCATTTGCAGCTACCCCAGTCTTGCATGAAACATAAATTTCTTTGTGTCTAAAAAGGCCCAACCTGTGATTGAGCATTATTATTTCCGTTAAATTTCCGTTTCGTTTTCTTTTTGATTTCTGGTCTGTAATTTGCTATGCTCGTTAGGCACTCGGTGCAATCTTTATGCGGCTGTCACTAAGAGTTGATTATTCCCCAATGCTAAAGTCTGCAGGTTTATTGCACCACACAAGTTGATGACCTTTTGTTTATCATATATTCAGTTCATTTGATCGCAGTTCCATAGGGAGCCATTAAATAAAAGATGTTATTAAGCGTGATTGTTTCATTTTAGTTTTCATTTTGACTGTTGACTATGGCAAAACACTGGGATTCATCCAAAGTGTGATTGGGTCAGGTTTTAGAGCAGGGTTAGGAGTAGGGTTAAGAGAATAGGGAAAAGTATCCGTAGAAAGAGTTCCTAGGTCCAGTGTCAAGGGCTCCGTTTTCCTTGGTCCCTACAGTTTGACACAATGGGAAGCCACATCCCTTCCTTGTTTTTTATGTGGGCAGTCCTTAGCAAAGGGTACGCTTTTGATTGATGCGCGCCCGTCACAGTGAGGGAGGGTGCACACCTACTAGGGGTTTATTAGAAATGTGTACATTTTGAACAAACCCGGAAGAAAACACGCTCAGCAACATGGCGGCAATCATCTACCGTTTCAAAGTTGTTGGTGGTATATCTTAATATACGATTTTGTGTGCTTTCTGAAATATCATGAGATTGAGGGAAATGTTTGCATATATGCGTTGCAGCTAAGCGCAGTTGGCTGCAACACATCTTCATATCTCAAAGCCTGCAATTCTTGGCCGTTTAAACGTGATATCAATTGTCCCACAAAGCCCGAGTCAGACAGCTGATAAATAAATGAATGAAACACTGCAAGCGTTGCGGGCGAGGTAAACACACTGTTCATCTAAGCATGTTGTCTGATCGATTTTTGTACAGGGGATATGAAACAATAGCGTTTCCACACAGGATAACATTATTTAACCGAAGCAAAGCATTGCCTATAAGCAAACCATACAAGATTAATGTGAAGGATTTGAGGAAATCCACTACACTTGCACCGTTTCAAGATACTACTACACTATTGTAATAAGCAGTGTTCTTTATATCAGTGTAGTTTGCAAGCGGAATTGCGGGTAGTTGAAAGGAATATTCAATATTTTTTGTCACACAAATAAGTGATGTGACATTTCATCAAGGGAAGGGCTGTCTCTCAAGGGAATGTAACGAGAATTAAACACTGAAAAACAAAACACCTCTGTGATTATGAGCGTTAATGAGTCTTTGATACATCTGGTGGCGAAGTAACAACTGTGTTTTTAGATAATTGAGAACTTGCGCAATAGCGATGGGATCTCTTATCATCGTAAAAAATATGTTAACTCTGCATGTTAAATTAAATTACAAGTGCATTCAGCCAATCCGATGGACTAATGTAATTCTTACGATGGTAAGAGATCCTATAGTTAAAGCGCAAGCTTTCAAATGTTTTCTATCACTACCCGCCACAGAAAAAAAGATACATTATTTAGGTTACAGAAGCCTAATCCGATTTCCCTCTTTGAGCCAATAAACTGTTTTCCCTACTGTCACTTACAAGAAATTCCACAACCTCTTCTTTAATAGTTTGCAGCATTTAATGAGTTTATTACAAACGATGTTTAAAATAATAGGTCTTTTATTTCGTTTTCAACCTACGAACCGACCATCGAAAGATGTAAACAAGCTAATTAGTTTCCTTAACGACAAGTGCTCCGCACAGGAGGTCATACCGAAACCGAAGTGAATGACCCAAACTTCAGGTTTAGTTTACAAAATCAGGAAAGAATACACACTAATTCGCAGGTAGGTTCACAAATCTAGGGCCCATTCTCCACAATCTGTTCAAAAGACAGATTTTTTTTACTGTCTTCCTAACGCATATGACAACATGCTATTTTCATCCAATTAGAAGTCTGTAACCTTTAGGGTTGTGGTACACAGTACTGCATGCAAATTGCACTGAATCAGAAATAAGCAGTATTTACCACATTAAAACACTGTATCATTTAAAGTGGATGAGTACTGGATTTCTTTAAAACAAAATAGAAGACTAATGAGAAGAGTAAAGTCACCCTGTCCCTTTCACTTTGTATTAAAGATACACAAGGGAGATAGTTAATTTCAACTCTTTGATGCACTTGGTATGGGTAAGATAAAGAGTTATCCTCTCCTGCATACGACCCGGAAATAAGACACACTCAAGGGAATTGATCATTTTCAAAGAATAAATTCTTCCGTATAGTCGACCAAGAGGCAAACAATTCCACCCACCTCCACCTCCACCTCCAATCCACCACTACCATTACAACCACTGCCAGCACCATCTCATTACCATCACGCCATCAACAGCCAATTATAGCCCCGGGTTATTTTCTTGTCGACATGCGCAGAAGACCCTATTACATGGGTAGCCTGCAGCTCTTGACTTGCATGCTTCCATTACTAGATCTAGGAGGCATCAGTGTGCCAGAGTTTAACTGGCTCTTTCCCTTCTATGGCATTTTTATTATGGATTCCAAATGGGTTCCATGCGACCTTGGTATATGGGTCCCATTCGGGTAAATGAACTAATGCCAAGTGAGTAATTGCTGGAAATTGCTCATGTGCGAATATTTCGCGCAAGTCAGGTTAGACTGAACGCTGGTCCTGTTCTCTAATATGGCAAAATATACATAGCCTATCACAAGACACTTGCCTCCCCCTTATCGGTATTATAGCCTATAAAGTAAAGTCCTGTCCGCGTAATCGTAACTTCTGTTTAATGACAACATTCTCAGATAATATATGGACATTTCTGTATAAAAAGTCATCGACTGATAAAATCCCAACTCGCCATAATCCCAACTTTGTCCATGCCTCCGAAGAGCTGTGATT
>JAWQUT010000039.1:1650365-1692191 GCA_033807755.1 Ellobium chinense | reverse complement strand
GGGGGAGATCGTGCGGCAAACATTTCCTTACGACAGTAGGAATTCACGAATCACCCATACTAAAAAAAAACCAAAAAACGTACTCTGTGCAATGCACTAGACACATATCCCTGAATTTGTTATCAAATTATGCTCACCAGCTCGAACGAACACGTCACAAACATTTATATGCACCAAGTCCCCTAAATTACGAGTTTGTGTGGCCTTACTGAATATGTAGAAGATGAAATAATTATGGTCGGTCACTTATTCCTACCGCTTACTTGCTCTTCTGAAAACAGTATTTAAAAAAAAAATGAAACTGTCTTTTCTAACATAAAAGCACTTGTCAAAAGAAAAAAAAATAACGATGTCGCTTTTACCCATTCTCCGCTTATATGCAATGTTTTGCTTCGCTCCTGATGAATTGCGAGTAATCGGAATCGATATTATACGACTCATTTTTTTTTGGTCTGACGTTATTCAAGTCTCAGGTGACCTGGAATAAATATAGCTAGACTAGATGTCTTCCTTTGCTTGGTGGAGCCATTTATATCTCGTTATGTGTGGATATATGTATTGAGACCCGCAGACTTAATATCGTCTGGCTTAACTTCCTTGTACAAATTCATATCCTCCATTTCGTCGCATAGAGTAGTGGTGGGCAGTATCGTTTCTGAGTATCGATTTTTTCTATACTAGGAATTTCGATGCAGTGTTGGACATTCAAGCTCTGTAGTTTCGATAGTTTTAATTATAATGTAACATTTTGTGTGACCAAAACGGATTCCTTTTGCCCAATTTCTTTTATATTATCTTCTTTCGTGGCATGTATTACCCATTACGGCTATAGTGACCTGGTATATTAAATGTTTTTGATCTCAATCAATTTCTAATCAAAAGCCTTGAAGATGCTTCATCAAAGAGCCCTTCGTGATTAGGTATCAAAATGTAATCAAAGTTTCGAAATTGATTATGATCCTATTCTGATCCTCAATACCAGTCCACTGATTTCTTCAGTGTAAATCATTTTGTGATATCAAGTGATGTCGAAAGTATCGAAAGACATCGAACGTTTTGGAAGACATTGATAGTATTGAAATGCCTACTTGGTGATATGAAGTATCAGAATTAAAAAAGATTCGATAATTTTCAATACTTAGACCTTGGAGGATGGGTATCGCAATACTTAAAAATAGCCACCCACCCCTGGTATGTTCGTGTACCACAATTTAGATCAAATCCAAAGTGTTTCGTATCATTTTGCTCAGAATGATCTCAGGCCGGTTGTGATGACATTTTAGACTTTTAGAGCTTGCGCGTTAACGATGGGATCTTTTACCATTGTAAAAATTACAGTAGTGAATCGCTGCCCAATGCACAGGGAAAATGGCAAGATGTAGTCATATTATCTTTTGGTACAAGTATGTTAACTCTGCTTACTGCTTGCTATCAAATGTTACATATTTGATAAGCTATTTTCGGTTGCACCAGACATTTCTTTCCTGTACTGGGATATGAACATTGATCGCTGATTGTCTAAAACCATCGGTGCTTATGCACATATACAGAGAGAGAGAGAGAGAACGAGAGAGAAAGAGAGAGACAGAGAGAGAAAGAGAGAGACAGAGAGAGAGACAGAGAGATGGAGAGAAATAGAGAGAGATCTATATCTCTGTCAACACCGTCATTTTCACGGAACACATAATTCTGTAAACCGCCTAAGTAAAATAATCCCAGTAAATGCAATGACAGCAACATTAAGCAATGATGATACCAATCAAACATACTGTGTCGAGACACTTTCTCCGCTGTGTTCCATCTATAAGAGGCAGTGAGAAGGTTAACGATTCCCATTAAACAAATAAAGCTATATTTGTCACGGGCTCTGTACTGCTCGAATGTTTGTAGTACCATCCAGGGTTGCCATTCTTTTCTTCNTTTTAGAGCTTGCGCGTTAACGATGGGATCTTTTACCATTGTAAAAATTACAGTAGTGAATCGCTGCCCAATGCACAGGGAAAATGGCAAGATGTAGTCATATTATCTTTTGGTATGTTCACTACGCTTATTTGTTGCTATCAAATGTTACATATTTGATAAGCTATTTTCGGTTGCACCAGACATTTCTTTCCTGTACTGGGATATGAACATTGATCGCTGACTGTCTAAAATCATCGGTGCTTATGCACATATACAGAGAAAGAGAGAGAACGAGAGAGAAAGAGAGAGACAGACAGAGAGAGACAGAGAGAGGGAGAGAAAGAGACAGAGATCTATATCTCTGTCAACACCGACATTTTCACGGAACACATAATTCTGTAAGCCGCCAAAGTAAAATAATCCCAGTAAATGCAATGACAGCAGCATTAAGCAATGATGATACCAATCAAACATATTGTGCCGAGACACTTTCTGCGCTGTGTTTCATCTATAAGAAGCAGTGAGAAGGTTAACGATTCCCATTAAACAAATAAAGCTATATTTGTCACGGGCTCTGTTATGCTGGAATGTTTGTAGTACCATCCAGAGTTGCCATTCTTTTCTTCTTCAAATCGCAAGTATAGAAAAACCCAAGAAACCAAACCATGTTTGGAAAGGTCGGACAGGGGTCATGATGTCATTTCAGAAGACATCTGAGATTAAGTAAATTATATCAGAAAAATAGATAATAAATGTGTTTGTAATCTCAGATTCATAGATCACATTGACTCTACGCTCCTGATTCGGCCAGATCTCTAACCTCTGAATGGCGTAGGTTGGACAGTTCTACAGAACGCTTTGTGGAGTCTGTTACTTCCGCAGACGGATGGGAGTTTCTCTGACACCAGTTCTATGCATGTGGGCCTCCAGATCATAGTGTCCTGTCCTCAGCCTGAAGATGGTGGTCTTTTTGGGTCTGTACTTTTCTGCCAAATGACATTGATACTGGCTTCAGAATACGTGCATATACGTTTATAAGAAGCCTGCAATATTTTTCCGTTGTTTACTGCTGTCTTATCACTTTTCTAGACTACATTTTTTTTTTTTGCAGACACATTTTGTTTTCTAGTCTAGCTACAGCCGGACCTGTCGTAGACGTTACGTCAAGCCAAACTTTATGTAATGCCTTTGCTGCCTGTCAACAGGTGCAGCAAACAGCATTAAAAAAAAATGGAGGAGTTCATTGAGCTACGAAGTTTTGAAAGCAGACATTGAAGAACTCTCATTAGGATCACGTCTTGCATGTATTGATCTTTCATGCTGCAGTTGACACGATGTTGTAGACAGTTATCACCTGATTAGTTATAGAGGCGTCTGAGCAGAGCTTGGTGTGTTGCAAGACAGAATTGTTTTGATAGACTTAGGATAGAGAAGACAGCCAGCCTCTGTTACTGACAGAGTAGAATGATACTCGATATTGTTTTCATGTCACTGTTGTGGCCTCTAGGAGCACCGTCTTCTTGGTATTATTTCAAGGATGTAGACTTATAGCTATTACAGTTATTAGTTTGGTAAAAAAAAAAGGAAATTCTCTTACTCGGAGAGCAAGGCAACAGAAGATCTTCAGAGAAAGATACCCCCGTCTAACAAGTGTTTTGGCCCTTTGACTTCCTGACTCTCTAAAGGGGCTGGGCCACACTTGAGTCATGACTCCCAAGTGTCCTTCTGTTGTATTAGTTTGGTATATATAGATAAAACTCTTTGAGTCGCAGGAAGGAGCTGGTCCCAGATTAAGAGGAGGCAGCCAACCTCTACTTTTGATAGGGTAGAATTTGACTCGGTGCTGTTATCACTGTTGTGACCTCTAGGAGCATCTTTTTCTAGGCTTTACTCCAGGTCACGGTGCCACTCTAACTGTAGAGTATGTAAATAAAACTCTTTGAGTAGCTAGTCTCAGGCTTAAAGGTTTTCATTTTTCAAAGACTCCCTGCTGGCTTTTCAAATATGTGTTAGTGCCATATTTCTGCTATTAGGTCTGAGATATTCCTCCCAGCCTTTGTCTTTCACTTTCAGGGATGTATTGTTTCTATAGTTGGAATATGCCTGTTGGTATATTAGACCTAAAAATTCTTCAGCCTTAGGAGGACGCTAAATTATAGACTTAGAAATGGCTGGATTCTCCCCAATTCCATCTCTCCCTTTCCCTCAAATCTGTACACCTGTAGTTATTTGGTCATTGTTGTCAGCTCTCAGGCTATCGTCTCCTCTTCATCTTCTTTTATTTTCAGGAGCGAAACTTGATGTGACTGAAGTTCCTTATTTTCACTCTGTGCGTCAGTGCTCCGTCTGTAGATCTACCACCACCATTATCACTGTCACCTCTACCAGCGCTGTCACTGCCGTCATCACAACTACCACGTCGCCATCACCATTATCACAATCACCATCAAAACACCCATCTGACCTTAACGATCATCACTGCTACTACCACGACTACCACCTTCATCGCTACGATCACTTCTACCACCACCACCATCTTCACAATCACCTCCACCATATATCAACATCATCATCGCCACAACCATCACCACTCCCTTCACCATCTACGCTATCACGTCGCTTCCACCATCACTTACATCACTACTTACATCACTACCACTACTGTCACTGCCACCACCTCAGAAATCATCATTACCAGCACCACTACTACAACCCAAAAACCACCACCACTACCCCACGACCATCTTCCAGATCACCTCCACCATTATCATCACCAATATCATTACCATCACCACCACCAAAAGTAAGCTCTAGACATACATCTTCATCATCTTAAAGTCTGAGTCTCGTTGTTGCCAGCAATCATGATCGATGGCCCCTTGTCGTGTGTCCCCACACAGCGAGATTTCACCACCCATCTCCATCCAATCAGTCTCCCACCTGATAATGGCTCTTATCTATCTGCTTACCTTGATGAAATGTTCCAACGCTACAATCATGATCTCTACCTCATATCAGCCAGAGGCAACGGCCTATATTTACTCGTGCAAAACTCCTGTATCTGTGTGTGTGTGTGTGTGTGTGTGTGTGTGTGTGTGTGTGTGTGTGTGTGTGTGCATGCGTGCGTGAATAAATGAGTGAGTGAGTGAGTGAGTAAGTGAGTGAGTGAGTGAATGAGTGAGTGAGTGAGTGGGTGAGTGAGTGAGTGAGTGAGTGAGTGAGTGAGTGAGTGAGTGAGTGAGTGAGTGAGTGAGAGAGAGAGAAAGAGAGAGAGAGAGAGGGAGAGAAAGAAAGCGTCAGTTACAAGAATGTTGTTCTAGGCGAGTCTAAAGGTTGGGTCACCATAGCCTGTTTTATCATTATCAAGCATAATTTAGTCCGTCAATATTCCTGCGTTAAACCAGTATGACGCACAAAGTATGACATACATTTTATGCAGATGATTTCAATGAAACTTCGATAATGAGTACTCATTTAATAAATAGATCTCATTGTATGAGCTTCTCATGCATGAATTCAATATTGCTATCATTTCATTATTGTGGTTAATCTTTGTATTAAGTTTTCTTCAGTAATAATTAAAACTTATCCATGCGTCAAGAACATTAATTATCATCGAGGTTCTACCGTCCATGCATTGCACTGCAATTCACAAGGACAGAATATAACTGGGTGCTGATCTCCCTTACAATATACATCATTTTGAAAAATAGTCCGGTGTTTTAGGACGTTGTTGACGGGGGAATACTTGAAAGAATGCAAATGACGACCTCGTTTTTCCATCCTAGGCATCATCGTGGAACATGTATGACAATATCTTGAATGAAGTAACAAAGCTAGTATTTGCTCATTAAATGTCTTTTCAAAAGTATTAGAGGAGGGAACTTCTTCTCTTTTCAAACGTTACCTGCCTTTGACTGTTATATTATCATGCTTTCTGATTTCGCTCAAAGCCTTTCTCATACAACATTTGCTCCAGCTTACGAGAATGATTTATCAAAGATGTTTACAAAAGCAGACTGAATATAAACAAATATAAAAAAAAACATCTAGATTCTCTGATGGAACATATTTTTGTACTGCTCTCAGCTAAATCCCCCATCTCCTCTACACGGCAAAATGTCTGGACAATGATTACTTCTAAGAAACTGGTAAATAATCCCTCCCATTCATCCCTTCTTCCTCCCTTGATCTTATCTAAGAACTGATAATAGGCTTCCGCACGATTCCGTCCAGGAATCGGTAACTGCGAGCCCTAAGTCAGGGATTCCTGGGAACCGGTTCCTTGCTCAGAACCGGCTTTTTTATACGGAAGGTGGCCTCTTGCTCATACTCGTTTCCATTCAACTGTCAACCGCTAGACGAGTCTCATGCCACGAGTTAGAGCCGATCTCGGAAACTGACTCAGAGTCGTTATCTCTCTGTCATATCAAGCCGAACCTCTAAGCCCAGCTCGCCTCTCCTATTCTTTCCCCCTCCTAGTCCTTTCAAGCTGAGGACAAGGAATCAGAACTGGATCCAGAGTTGCGAGTCCCGTATAGCTTCGTACTCGGTGTCTCATGTACCTAAAAATGCTCGTCTTGCCCAGGCTTAACTGATTGGCAGTGCGTGAAAAGGACGAGTGTCAAATTTAATGGCAGATCGCGGCATGCGTGGGAGGTGGAGGAGATCAAGTTCTTTGTAATATTTTCACTTGAACAGTCATGCGTAGTGGCAGAATACCAGTTAATAATGTACTTTTAGGTGAATTGAAGAAGGCAGGATCTCACGACCTCGATCCATTGACAGCAAAAGACAACTGTAAAAACTTTAAACAGTTACAACAATGAAAGTAACATCAACAATCAAAACAGTAACAAACTAAACAGAGGAGGTAAAAAAAAAAAAAGAGAGAAAATCAGGGTCAATTTACCTGTCATTACTTTACAAAACGATTTTTCTTTCTCGTTCAAGAAAACAAGAAATTATATCTAAGGAGGAAAACAGCGACAAGTGTCACGACAGAAGATGACAGATAACTGAGAGCTTGCGCATTAACGGTGGAATCTCTTACCATCGCAAACTTACATTGAATGCACACTCAATAGCGTTCGACACGTAGAGTTAATATAATTCTCACAATGGGAAGAGATCCCATCGTTAATGCGCAAGCTCTCAAATGGATGTGTTTGAAATAGCTGATAGCAAAGTAACTACCTGATATGTTCAGAATATACCTATTGGAGTCTTTGAGTGAACAGTTTACTTGCTTGGAGTCACTTAAAAACACATCCGCCATAAGCAACTACTTCATTAATGCTTTTATGGCAACCATGCTTGAAAAAAGACTTTGGAAAGATAGAATTAGATAAGGGATATTCACAAGAGTCCAGGTTTCGTTCGTATGAGACTAGCACTGCTACATATTGGAAGACTCTGGTGTGCATTTGTGGTGAGACTGCTTTTGAATTTCACGTGGGAAGTTGCATGGTATGGTTTCAGTCGAAATACGAACCAAAAATCTGAACCCTGTGAACCTTCATCCCCCTCCCCACCATTATTAAGGTATCATACCTCCTTCCTCCACCTTCTCCATAGTACCTACTAGTGATCCTGAAGATAATATGTGTTCATAGAAAAAAACAAAAAAAGTAGAGTTTTTCATAAATGAGTAATGAACGGACAGAATGACAAAGATGTCGTGAGGAGAGGTTACACTACAGAGAGCCTAGGGATGGTTAAAGCTGATCCTAGGAATGTGAAGAGGCTACAAAGAGTGAGATATATCGATAGAGGAGAGGATAAATTGAGAGAAATAGAGAGTTTGAGGATAGACGACTTGTTAGATACCCAAAGTGAGATCTAATGCTATTGTTACCGCCTATGACGTGACCGTGGCTGGCACCCCTAGAGACTGTCTGACACGCTGGCCGCCGTATTTTTTTGACAGCACACCATTCTCTATTACCTCAAGATTGAGATGTTTCTCTCTTTGTCTCTCGAACTCATTTCCCAGTCTTATAACCTTTCTTATATCCGTCCGTGTTTTTGTCTCATTTGTTCCCTGCATATGTCTTGCAACCTATCAAATGAGATTTAAGTCCCTTTTTGACGAGATCAAGTTATTGCTTTCATATGATAGCTAAGCGTGTGTATTTTTGTTAGGCGGAAAGATGTTTTGAGCTAGCGATATGCAGGTCTGAGGCATAGTGGTTTGAAGAAGCTGGGGGCCACTACTTTACAATAGAAAAACATTTTGAGAAGCTTGTAACTGTAAGTAAAGAACAATGTTTAACCACAAAAACCAGCAAACTGCTTCCGAAACACTCAAATTTATATACAGTTACTAACAATTCAGCCATCAACTCAATGTTTTTGTGCACAGAAATGATTTTACTTTCGATTTCCGCAACAACAACAACAACAACAACAACAACAACAACAACAACAACAACAACAACAAAAATCGACAATCGATGGGCCAAATCACTGTTTTAGCCTGATATAATATCTCTGTTCATAGTTTAGCAACATAAGCTTCCTTTTGATTGGCTGCAAGACAAAGAATTATGGTCCCCTAAATATCAGATCGAATTTTGGGACACCATGACTGCTCTGTGCTCTAGAATAAGATGCACTTTACCTACAGTTTACTAATCCCCTCTGATAGTCATTTTTTCCTTCCTTTTCTTTAGGTTGTTGGCACTGAACTAAGCTGCTTATGTGATTTTCAAATATTGGCCTGTGTCACAGAATGTACTTCAAGTTACACACACTCAAATCTTTTTGCTATATTTTATTATGTATATTGTCCATTGCCATCACTCCAACCCTAATTTTCGTTGGCTATTCCCACCCACCAGTAATGGAGATAAGCATCTGATCTAAAAAAAATACATTACTTTTAATAGCTCATGACAAGTAAAGCTTTTTGCTGTGTCTCCTCGTTTGATCCACCCCTATGAAAAGCCACTTGAGGTCCCAGGCAATTTCAAGAGAACAGGGAGTTAGCTCATTGGCAGCCCCTATCTCCTCAAACCTCTGATCCGAAATAGTGCTGCTTTAATTTAATCTAAACTGGCCAGGAAATTGACAAATACATTAGAACAGGCCATGGCTAAGGTTTTTGGGCCTCCGAGAGAGAGAAAAAAATGATGTGATAAAAAGATCACCCTTCCTTGTAACTCCAACCAAAGTGACTTCAAAATCAATGTAATGCGCATGTGTAACCTTCAGGTCCTCCGTATGCTAGTTTCATCATCTGCCCAACCTATACTGCCGTTAAAATGAAGAACCTAGTATCTACCATTTTCATGTTTTGCTACAAATGACGAAAAACTGTTTTCTTTTAATAACTGTTGATAGAATAGTCGCATCGTTACCAATTTTACTACAGACGCCTTTAAAAATGAGGTATCGATGCCAAACTAAGATTATCAGACGCAAAATTTTCCAACGATTTTAACGATATAAAAATGTCCATTTGACCCAGATACGTAGATACTAGGTTCTTCATTTTAACGGCAGTATATATCCTCGATGTTGATATATTGGTAATGTTTCACATAAATGAGATTCAGAGACAAACAGAATGACTTGCTGCACCCTCCTTCACACAGAGAGATATAATTCTTCCAAAATTGTTTATGTCCCCAAGTGTTTGTGGCATTTTTATTAATTCAGATTGTGTCGTCAGAACCGACCTCAAATTCTGAACAAGAGGGCACCCAACAATTTCATCTGACCTACACGTAAATTGTATTGTGACAGGAACCACATGCTAAGGAGAGCAGCTTGATAATTATATGATCAACAAAATGATTGGCCCACAACACTGTTCAACACTCATCATTATACAAGCACACCCGATCGAAGGGAACCGCATGCAAGTTCCCATTAACGTGACAACCTAGCTAGCATAGCGCAGGCTTAATGTGAACGCAGTTTACAGTATATTATTTTATTATTATGGTATGTGTACAGCCTAGACCAGGCATTCAATTATCAAACGTACATGTTAATGAGTTCAGATTATCCACATCAACTCAGCGTCAGCGTTGGTACAAACGACACCACTTTCTCTAAAATTCCTCACAGAGCAGGCAAGTGGACATGTTTGTGATTGCCCATTGACTTTTTTTTTAGAAAGCACAGTATTCTGGCGCCTGGAAAATGTTGTGATAAGGTGGAAGTTGTTATTAAGTGGATCACTTTATGCTTAGTTGGCTGTGCAATTAGGCATACATGTTAATGAAGCGGTTGTTTAATCACTGCGTCTCTGTAAGTGCCTGATAATTTGAGTTTCAGTGTAAATAATAATACCTTGAATGTCTTGATATTTTCAATATTGTTAGGTTCTCAACACTGCGCCCCCCTCCCCTCCCCAGCCCCCTCTTTTGTGAAAAAAAAAAAGGTTGTTGCTGTTGCAGTTGTATTGTTGTTGTTGTTATTGTTGTTGTTATTGTTATTATTATTATTATTGTCATTGTTGTTATTGCTGTTGTTGCTGATGAAGTTCTTTTTGTACATGATAGTATTAGGTGCTGTTTTCTTCATCTAAAAGTCCAATGTTTTAAACAGCATTAAACCGCATCTCTCTTGTTTGACAAGTGGCAGTGTCTCATGCTATGACACAAACATCGTTGTAACTAAATGGTGGAGACATGAGTTGGCACAGACGCAAGAAAAGGAAAGGTTTAGGGGTCTAGACCTTAAATTATTTTTATAAATCTACATTTTCAATATGTTTCACACATCATTAAATCCGTTTTTCCATTGCCGAATCAGAGAGATCAAAATTTCATCCTGTGATGCAATACTGCTGTAACTGAATTATGGAGACATTCTTAAGTCCTCTCTCCTCCTTCAGAGACGCAAGAAAAATATGTTTAGATAGCATTAGGTACTTTCTCGTATTCTAGAATTGCAACAACTTGAACAAGACTTATCTGTCGGGGAAAAAAACACCAGTGGTATGATGCTGCATGCTGTAACACAATTATGGAGTCCTTATGACGTCATCAGACTTCTTTCCACCGGATGAAAAGAATTCAGTTTTGCAGATTTCACTGAATTCCTTCTCCCAAATCCAAAATTCATAATAAATTGCTTCGTTCCCAATTTTCAGTCTCTTTCACCAAGCTGAACATACTGGTGCCTGTGAATGAGTAGTCCTACATTTGAATGGCCTCTTCGTGTATGAGCACCAATTACATTTGCATTGGAAATTCAGTGTACGGAACAATGTTATACTGTAATGGATATGAATTCAATTTGCGTAATGTATTCCCTGGTCACTGGCCTCCACCGACTCACCCATGTTGCAGGCGGGCAAAATACTACGGTCTTCTCCGCTTAATATCAACTTCTGCTTTAATGCAAAATCTTTGAAAATCACATAATACTGTTGATGTATTTTCTACATAAAGCCTACTGCAACCTCTTAAACCGTATGTTTTGCGATTTCTTCGGTAGTTGCAATTAAGCGGAGTCAACTGAGTTAGGCTTACAGATCTACCTAGAGATTTCGAGCCGACATCTCACTTGGCTGTTGTTGAATTCATTTATGATTGATGTAGCTGGGGTATCTGGAACTGTGCCATAGCACTTGGCAGTTCATTATAACGAATAGAAGCATATTAATATGAATCTGATCTATTAAGGTGATAATTTGTTCGGTGGGTTTTCACTTCTTTCATTTTCCCCCTATCCTTCTCTTCACTCACTCACTCACTCACTCACTCACTCACTCACTCACTCACTNAATAATTATAACACGATATGGAGTAAGAATTTCACAAATAAAAATCACAATCTAATAAGAATCCAGTGGTAAAATCTGATCTATTGAGGTGATAATTTGTTCGGTGGGTTTTCACTTCTTTCATTTTCCCCCTATCCTTCTCTTCACTCACTCACTCACTCACTCACTNCACTCACTCACTCACTCACTCACTTATTCACTCACTTACTAACTCACTCACTCACTGACTCATTCATATTTCTCTCTCTCTCTCTCTCTCTCTCTCTCTCTCTCTCTCTCTTTCTCTCTCTCTCAACTCTTCTTTACGCCCATTTTGCAAGAGTTTATATATAAAGCAAAGGTTATTGCAATCACTTCATCTCTTTTCGCTGTCGCTTCTTAAATCTTTCATTCCGTTACGTTTAAGAGCATCATTAACCCAATTATAACCGAGAAATCATACAATACCCCTGACATTAAGAGTATTTGTCGAGAATCAACAGTGAAGTTATACCCACTTCCTCAATCATTGGCTGACCTTTCATGAAATATTTCAGCGAATAATTTTATTTCCGGGATTCTGGAGGACTGCTTTCTTCTTTATTTTTTGAGGGGTAGTGGGATGATTAGGGGTGGGGGTGTAAAGGTGACCACAGACGCTGATTTTTAAAGGTCAGCCTGGACTTGAATGTTAAGATCATCGAAAGAGGCTTGATTATATTGCTATCCTCACTTGATCTGACAAGTTCACAGCTTCCCTGAGCAATCAAATGCCAAATATCGTGGACAAGACTAACACCCTATTTTACAAATGGGCAGGCAGGCAACGCACCAACGGAGAGAGAATACCTAGCGCACCGAAAGGCATCATAGACGAATGCATTAGACTCCGTGAAAAAGTTGGACGATTGGCGAATCGGGCGGATTGAAAAGATCTATCGGAGATTGTATTTCGTTGCTATACACATTCTTTTTTTTAAAAAAAAGGGTAAAAAATAAAGAGGACTGATGTGTATAGTTGCTTTTTGTGTATTTTTTCTAAATTACGAATTTAGGTGAAAACCGCATGTTTTTACGTTACGTATTTCTCAAGAAATCTGTGACACAAATTTGGCTGAAGCGTTTTATTAATATAGATTGCAGTTGCCTCTTGTTATCGGGTTTGTTTGTTATATGGAATATCAAATTACAGAGGTACATGTACTTAGAATTAGATATCATAGTACAGAAAGATAACAGTGCAAATGGCAGGTTAGAAATATTCTTTGGTACTAAAAATATTTGGTATTGTTTGGTGTTAGGGGAAGGGGGGGGGTGTAGGGTTGTGGGGTTGGCAGGATGAGTTGTTTGACTGAGGATAAATGCTGTAGGCATTGACCAGTGACGTGATTTTTTAATGTACGGGCGGGGGTGGATTAAACATTTTCTTTTGGTCTAAGTTCATGCACTTTATTAATCTCTCGTGGATAATTTTATGCATTTTTTTTTTCATTTAGAGATGCCTACAAAACATTATTAAAACTTTATGTATTCCCTGTGTTTCTTCTTCGCGGTATATCTGTACCATGGATTTTGTTTCACTTGAAAAAAAACAACAACAACAAAACACACTAACAAACAAACAAACAAAGCATATTTTACTGCCATTAGAGGCATTGGATCGTACCTAAATTACTCATACTCTTTACTATGAAGATTGATTGGAGGCATTTTCTTGTGGGTAAGAAAAGGATCCATATTTTTCATTTACATGTATGAAGTTCAGCGATTTATCGAAACTTCTTCTGAAGCATTCGTAGGTAGTTTCATGCGCCACATTCTAGATAGTAAATTAGAGGGATCTGGCTAATCTAATATCCCACGAAGGCCACATTTGAAGGTGAAAGGGTTAATCAGTCCTTGTACACAGATGACTTACAACTACAGCTAGCTCTGAGAGGATACTGAAGTTGAATTTGCGTGAGTTAAACTACAACTATGAATGGTGGAGCAATGTTTAAGCTATGTTAACTACTCCTGTAATATTAAGAGCCCTGCTATTCTCAATCCGCGAGAGCCACCATTACGTCGTAACCTTGCACAATGTCCGGTCTTTGTCTATGGTTTGCGGCCCTGCCAGATGGTCCACGGAATGTGAATTATGGATGAGAGTTCCCAATTCCGGTCAGCCACCGTCACAGTGGGAAGTGACTGGTTCTAATGGTGGCCGGAAGTGAACAGTGGACGGTGACCCTTGATTCAATGAACTCCACTGTTCATAAACACTGTACTTCCGTCTATTGTTTATCGTCCGGCCTGCCTGAGTCATTCTACTATTTCGAAAGGAAAAGAGGAGTTTGGGAAATGGAGACGGAGGAGCAGAGGCGAAATGAAGAGGTCTTAGAGACGTTGAGGTCAGTGTGAATGTTTTCGCTTTAAGGGAAATACATTAATGTAAAGTTTGGCTCAGTGCTTTGCTCTCATGTAGATTTCAAACAATTATATGTTTCAAATCATTGAAAAAAATCAATAGAAAAAAAATCCTTTTGTGACTCCAATACCACATCGTTGTTAACAGCAGCTAAACAACAATTATGGAATTTGTAAGTTTCAGGTCCCACCTCATTTTGTAGTTATTTCACTGTGTTCGGCTCCATACATTCTGAACAATGCCAGCATGATAGGTCCCAAGTACCGTCCATTTTGAAAGACTAAGAGCCATCTGAGAGAGAACACCTTACTGGGAGTTCTACGGTCTAAGAAGGGGGTAAGGACGTCGGGGGAGTATGCAGGAACTCAACTGGGTCCGCCGCTGGAAGCTATTCTCGTTAAAAGCGTTATGTTAATGAAACATATACAATCTGGTTACAACTTTCAATCAAATTCGTTGGAACTGCGCACTTAATGAGACTGTTTCTGAGTAGGACTTGCCCAGAAAACGATGTGTTGATGTCAGATTTTTTTTGGTCTCAAATTCCACAACAATGAGCTCCACGGTAATAACAATTGCTTGCAGAAGCATCCACTCGCCAACAGTGGTGGGCGATACCGTGGATCCAGGCATCGACACAGCTTTCAATACATTTGCAAGTGATCCACGATACCAGTGGCGATACTTATACCTTTATTTTGGTCACAATCGAAATGCTGAATGTATATTTATTAACTTACACATTTCTATGTTGTCAAACAACACTGAGTCTTTTTCAAGCTATTGTTTACTTTGCAAAAAGAAGTGAATAACTTTTATTAGTAATGCCCTACTCCCGCTACTCCATACGTTTGGATTGAAACGGCAAAGAACCGGCCAGAATAGCGTTCTCTGTATTCTGCCTTTAAAAAAAGAAGAAGAAGAAGAAGTGCGGTTTGTAAGTGTCGTATCCAGGCTAATGCTCGCTCATGCGGCTCCACATTACCATTCCAGCAGGCCAGATAACTCTATGACTTTCTCGACTCCTTTGGAAGCATAAAATACCGTTGTCATTTACACGCGGTAAAAGCGCAATCGAAAAACATGTATCTGAGCTTTCTATTTAACACAAATCAACAGAAACTTGCAAGCATGACTAAATGGAAATAATTTCAACACATCTACAACTCCTGTGGCAGAGGATAATGTAGCTCATATTGGCCAGAAAGTTTTGGTTCAATTTCTTTATATATCGATACTTTGTTTTACGTATTCGAGAAATTTGATACTTGTGCACGTATCGAATCCAAGAGCACTTGGTATCGATACCTGCCCACCACTATTCACAAACAGAAAACAAGAGAGAATTATTAATGAGCACTTATATCGTACAGGCAATTATTCACCCGCCCGTGTGTTTGACAATGAGCCTGAGTAATTATTTGCAATTATTACTAACCAAGCGGGTTTTCTTTGTTCCGCTTTTGAATAATGCCGTCATATGTGGCCTTGAACTTTATGTTCACCAAGTGCGACAGCCGACCAAACAAACAAACAAACAAACCCACAAGCGAAAAAGAAACTGTTGATGGAAAGTAAAGTTATCTGAATCTTCTGCACAAAAGATTAGGATAAACCTAGAACTGTCCATTATGTTCGAAGCAATGCAAGGTGTTGTCCGCTGAAAGCACATTTCATAAACAGAATGAACACATGAAAGGTTCGCATCATTAAGTTCTGCATCTTCTCTCCAGCATTTATTTTTACGCATGGTTCCCCTTGACGTACCCACATGACAAAGGAAATGGCGTCTTTTTTTTATGTGTGAAGAGACCGTTCTTTCTGAAATACTAAATACTTTCTGTCAGCTGCTGAACCGTGATATATATCAAGTATTCAGTAACAGTTTCTAGAGATCATCTATCCCCTGTGTTTCCGTCTGTCGCCACGAACAGATACGCCCTAGATTTGGAAATTTCTGTCAATACTAGTGAATGAGGGAGAGAGAGTTCTCTGTAAAGATAGTTTTCTGCATCGTTGCAAAATACAGAAGAATCCTGACTATACATCTATCCTTTGATGTGTTTGTTTGCTTTTAGTTTAAATGCCATCTGTCCGCATAGATATGGCCGTGCAAGCACCAATTAATTCTTAGAGCCCCTCAGGCTATTGATAGGTAACTGCTCTTTGCTCGATCTCCCTGCAGATAGACTAGTCCACAAGGGGTGTTAAAAGGAATTAAAAACCCTCTTAGACAAGGGGGAAAAAGTCCGTTGCGATAGAATTTCAACCCTGAACCTTTTGCATCTAGAGACAATCACTCTACCTCTCTGTCACTCTCTAAGACTAAATGTCAAAACCTATCTGTAATCTGTAATGATGTATACTGGAAGTAACAGAATAATCTATTACTCTTCTTAAGACAGCGTGGCCTTGCGGTTTGTGAATCGTACTCAGAAACTGAACACTATCAAGTCAAAGATTTATGTGTTTGACTCGCGAGCTGGGCGGTTTACTTTGTAGTATCGTTGGGAAAGACACTTCGCTTCCATTTCCTCACTCGACTCAGGTGTAAATGAGTACCTTGCTTTAGAGCTGGGGGGATCAGGGCGCTGCACCGCTGGCGACCAGCAATGACTTTGTTATGTATTTCATTTGTAATATTATGTATTTACATGTATGATGTGTATTGTTATATGTGTTTGTATTTTGAATGAGATGCGTAACACTGTATGACATTGTAAAACAATTTCCCTACGGGGTAAATAAAGTCGTATTTATTATTATTATTATTATTATTATTATTATTATTATTCATATTGCAAATGCAGAAACGAGAAACTCCGTGATACACAGAAAGGAAATGACTTTTATTCACGGTCTCCGCATATACTCTGAGGCAATCAAGAACAAATTCATGATTAATTACGCTACAAATTATTCACTTGACATTCGTTTTAATCCCTCTCTCTCTCTCTCTCTCTCTCTCTCTCTCTCTCTCTCTCTCTCTCATGCAAATACAATGGAACACTGAAAACACTACCCCATTCAGACCAAGATTTTAAGGATGTGTTATCGGAAGTTATATTATGTTATCCAGTACGCAGTTTATAAGGAACCAAGCAACTAGGACTATTGAACGCGCGTATGCTAAGCAGGGTATTGTAATAAGCAATGTTTATGTCAGCAGAGTTTTACTGTAGACAATATAATAATGTTCTCATCACTATTCAAGCTCCAGCATTCACAGCGTGTCACTGTAGGACAAAGACAACAAATCAAATACTCTGCTGAGTAAGTCACATAAATCAAGAATGTTCTACAAGGCAGCCTTACATGGATTATTCATTTATGATTTCCTACTCCAGCGTAAACAAGATTATAAATGGGAATTCTTATTATCGTAAGAATTACATTAGTGCATCGGTGTTGAATTCACCCAAAGCAATGTTCAACATGCAGAGTTAGTGTATTTCATACGACTGTAGGAAATCTCATCGTGAAGGCATACGTTCTCAAATATTTAAATCCAATAGGACTCACAAACTCGAACCTCATTCACTCGAAAAAACAGGCATAAACATAATGAACAGTCCAGAGTTCATAATTTTGTTCTATAGCCCATAAATTCCCCATTCTTTGGATGGGATTGCCAAGGGTGAGCTGCGAAAGATAACATGCCTAACAGTAACTATGTTAACAGTGACAGCAACTGAGAACAATACACGTACATTATTTAGAACCCAGCATTCACGTAGCCGAACTCTAAATGAACGTCCCGGGAGCCATTTAAAATTGACCTCGGTAACCGATAGAAATAACCGAGTTATGGCTCTTCCAAAATCGACTGAGGTTTGTTAAAATAAAAGATGACAGGCTAATTTTATTCACAAACCTCAGTGCCTCATAAAGCCCAAATTATGGACTGTTTTCTGTCATTCAAGTACCAGAGATCTCCCTGCATATTTGAACATGTAAGATATACAATACATAGTGTTGCTTCTATGTGATAGTTCTTGTAAAGATCCAGTGACAAAATTGCATTGCATGCTGATGACATAGTTAGTTACTCAGATAAAACAGTTTTAACGTGTTCAGCCAATGTGTTTATCGTTTCCCGTCTTTCCGATTATCGCTTCTTCCGGGCCACCTAACAGACGGTCTTCTGTTGGCTTCTCTTGTGCACTATCGATAATAGAAATAGAATACTCCTTGTGCTTGAAGGTGTCGATCTTTTCCATAGACATCTTCAAATTTTCTCTGGCCACTAGATTGGATTCGTCCGCTGCAATGTGCTTGGGCTCCTGCAGATTCCAAAACTTTCGAAGAATGGGGAAGATCAATTTTGGGTTTGTAGGCGACTTAACAAACACCATTGTGCAGTAACTGACCATCATGCCGATTGTAAAACTAAGAAATGCACCCGTAAATCCATACCATTCATAGGAGATGTCGTAGGGGAAAAACGTAAAATCGCTTTCATGGTCAAAGCTGCTGGCTGTGGTGGTTAGCTGTGAAGCGGATGTAGCACTAACGTTGGAAAAGTGCGAGTAGGTGGTAAACTCACTCACAGACATTGCAGTTGTGCTGTTGGGAAAGCAATTGTCAGTTGATGGAGGGGTTAATGTTGGGATCACTCTTCCAGTTGTTCGGCTGCCCACAGCCATCCAGATGTTAACAACGATAGATATGACCCCACCAGTGAGAGCTCCGTATTTATTGGCCCAAGGAATAGAAGCGCCAAGGGCGAACACTCCTAAAATAGGTCCTCCACAGGCACCGAAAGTGGATAAACCCATCTGAGTGACGGGTCCTTTCAGTGAATGAGCAGCGTAAGCAAGTCCTATGCTGAGTGCACCGTACACGCACACAATGATCTTAGTGATGAAGGTCGCCGTGCTTTCTTTCACCTTCGACAACGGTTTCCTCAGATAGTCTTCCACGGTGTTGGCTGCCAAGGCATTAATTCCTGAAGAAATCGTGCTCAAGGCGCCACTGAAAATCGCAGCCATGTAGAGACCAGGGAGTCCAGGCAGGTTTGACATTGAATGCAAGACAAAGTACGGAGGTAACTGATTCCTGTTGGCGATGATACCAGCCTCGTAAGGGTCACATCTTAAGGTGGCAAAGTAAGCGTAGATGGCAATTGCGCAGCCAAACAGGAGGCCCGTATAAAGTAACAATATCGGGATATTCAGAAGGTAAGATCTTTTGGCGTCTTTTAGTGTTTTCATAGCAGAAATCCTAAGAAGAGTGGACTGATTAACGCCATTGACCAGCCACATAAATAATCCGCCGATGATCGACCCCAGCCATGAGTGTCTAATACGTGGGTCAAAGGTCCAGTGGATGGGAGCAGTTCTGCCTCCCTCTTCAGCGATGTCCCATACCTTTGTCCCGCCGCCCACAGCGATACTGCCTCTGACGATGATGATGATGAGACCTGCATTCATCAAAAACGCTTGGAAAGCATCCGTCCATACCACGCTTTTGATTCCACCGATGGCCGTGTAGACTGTGCCAATGATGCCCACAATTACCACAGACATCCAAAGAGGAATCCCCGCCGCTGCTTGAAGACCGAGCCCGGGTGTGAGAAGAGCAATGGCCATGTAGCAAATGGTTTGCAGCATTCCAATACTCACAAAGGTCATACGCACGACTTGGGATTGAAACCTGAGCTGCAGGTACTCGTAGACACTCGTCAGATGTAGCGGGTACATCAGAGGCACCATTGTGAAATAGCCAACCACATAACTTGCAGCAAAGGCGATGTGAATGATCATAAGCATAGGGCCATACGTGTAGAGGTCTGTCGGGGTGCCTATTAACGAAATGGCAGACTGAAAAAAGAACGGACATGTTAGTTTTTTTTGCTTTTTGTTTTAAAAGGAATGGGAAGGAAATGGAAACCACATGCGATCTATTGCTATGGACAGTGAGTCAGATTTTTTTTTTATTTTTATATTTGAACAATTCTCTAACTAGTAAGCGAACTATTTTACAGATACATATATATACAAATACAGAATACCTTAAAATTATTTAATCTGTGGTAGAAAAGTCAATGGAAAATTGCAAATCATCTCAACCACAGTATTGTTTATTTTCCATGTTCCTGGGTAATTGTTATTAAGTGTTGTTGACTGTAACTTAGTAATAAAATATAATTTTAAAAAAAACAGTGCGGAAGTACAGTCCTGCTTTACGTTTACTTCCTGACATGAAGAAAACACTAGGCAACTGGCGCTGAGTTATTACATTTAGAGTGCGCCTGTGTCATCTAGACCACAGTGATGCTTGACTATCTATCCTTTTCATAATTCAGATAAAAAAAAAAAAGAACTTCCACTTCATCTGGAATTTGAAATATTTAAGATCTCCAGTATTAAGGATCACAGCTTGGTCTCTTGTCTATAGCTCTAAAAGCTGCTTAAAGCGCATGAACAAAATATATAATTCACTTTGCCTCTGTCTGATTTGTACTGAATACCCAGGAGCGGTTAAAGCAACAGTACCAAACCACTATTTCTTAAAAGACTCTAACAACTTACCATGTAGGTGACGAATATAGACAAGGCAACAGGCAACATTGTCATTCGCCTTCCACCAAGCAAGTACTCATCTCTAGTCGCTCGCTTGGAGTCCTTGATAGCAAAGTAGATTCCGATGCTCAGAGGGACCAGCAACATCACAGCCGTCACCACATAGTCCGCAGCCTGCAAGTTCACTTGGCTATCCATGACTGAAGGGCACCACAAACTCCAGTATTTTGAATGAATTCTACACGGTCTCCGAACAGGGCAAACGGCCCAAATAGTCGATAGAGTAATGAATCTAACTATCTGAATTCAACAGAAGCTATTTCTATTCCCACTAAAGTCCATTTGTTAGACAGAAAGCTCTAGTATAAATCCCCTAGAGGCTACTGAATGTCTAAGCATTGCCTCTGAAATTGGTTATGGTCTTTTAATTCAGGTCAGTAGAAGATGTATGCAAAGACAGACCTACATGAAGGTTCTAAAAAAAGAATGGACGAGCCATGATTTTAATGAATAAGACGGGAAGACAGTATCTAATATTTAAGTCTTTGTTCATGATATCAAAGCAAAATGACAAAGTGAAGCTACGAGACGAACTGGTGGGATGAGACTTTCACAGCTACATTTCTTGGTGTGTCTCAAACAAGTGAGTCAGTAGAGCATTAGAGGTTGTAACCTTTGTACGTTTTGGCATAATTTGCTATATGGGCCAAAGTTCCTATTAGCCCTTTAAGGTGCGCTTTGCACCCACAGTCTCCCAGCTCTCCTCCTTATAATTTTTTAGGTCATTTTATACTCTATCTAAATTTCACGGCTTAACTAAACCATATCATGACCATGATTAATTGAGGTAGGTTGCCGTTTGAAAACATATACGGCACAGTAAACAGGTGGTCTTTAAGGGGACTTTTGGCATGGAGATGACCTAAGGACGTGTTCGGCGTGCAGTGTTGAGGCTTCTGGCAACAAGTGACAAATAACAAACATATTCTTTTTGGACTGGTACAAGCCGAAAGGATCCTATTTGGCCCTTGCTCATCCTCCCTATCAACAAAGACCACGCCCATGACTACATCATTCAGACCAAATAACAATAAAGTGGATATAGATTCTCCTGACACAAGAATTTTCTCCCTAAGACCTTTGTCTAAGGGCTGCAGCCTGTGTGAAAAGAAGGAAGGAGTAAAGCGAAATATAACCCTTTATTTGGAGAACATGAAATCTCATATCGAAAGTACATAGGCCTACCCCAGACCGATGACATAACTTCAGCTTTTTTAAATTTTTTTAAAAAGTAATAGATGATCTATAATGAACGTTTGTTTGATATTAGATTTATGGAAGGAGTTATCACACACTTTTATGTCACCGGAAACAGGTCTGTTTATATGAGGTATAAGGACTATCTGCAAGTTTCAGATAGCTCAGGTGATAGAGTGTATAGCTGTCTCCTGGATTATCGAGGTTCTGTTGATTATCGAAGTACTGTTAATTATCAAGGTACTGTTGATTATCGAGGTTCTGGCAAACAGCTAAATATAATATGTCGAGGACACAAATGAAGTATTCTTTCATTCATCCACGTAATTATTATATCGGGTATGTTTTCGAGCAACATCATATTGACAGTCCATCTTTACATCTCAAACGTAAATAACAAACAATTATGGAGCTACCAGTAACTACTTTTAACTGTGCCACGAGATCGTAACTGTCGAAAGATAGGCCTTATAAATAAATGTGTGAGTTTATTCCTCAACCGATTTTGCTCAAATCTGCAGTGTGAGCTTACAGTCTACTAATCCCCTTAATATGGTCATGTTTTTTATTCTTCTTCTTTAGCAAATAGTGCAAATAGTAATATTGTACCTTGAATGTCTTGATATTATGATTATATGATATATATATATATATGTCTTCTCAATATTGTTAGATTCTCAACATTGAACCTTCTCCCTTCTCCAGCCCCTACCTCAACCCCCTCTTTTGTAAAAAAAAAAAAAGGTTGTTGTTGTTGTTGTTGTTGTTGTTGTTGTTGTTGTTGTTGTTGCAATTGTGTTGTTGTTGCTATTGTTGTTGTAGTTGTGTTATTGTTGTTGTTATTGTATTATTGTTGTTGTTGCGGTTGTGTTGTTGTTATTGTTGTTGTTGTTGTTGTTGTTGTCGTCGTCGTCGTCCTCGTCGTCGTGTTGTTGTTGTTGTTGTTGTTGTTGTTGTTGTTGTTGTTGTTGTTGTTGTTTCTGATGAAGTTGTTTTTGTACATAAAAGTTTTATTAAAAGCATAATTTTGTTCTATAGCCTATAAATTCCCCATTCCTTGGGAGGCATTGCCAAGAGTGAGCTGCGAAAGATAACATTGTTGTACTGCTCTGCCTGTTGTTGCGGCTTCACTAATTGTTGTGCTGCTGCTTCTCTAATATTAGTTTGTGTTGTTTCTCCATTTGGTGTTGTTCGATGGGGCGTTGGGGACAAGTCCCCTACATTGTTAGTTTACGGTGCAGAACACAGAGTTATGACATCACTCATCAAATAAGGTATACACACGTTTATTGCTGTACAGGATAATCCAAGTGTACTAAGTCACATAATTGCAATCATTCTATAGTGATTCTAGTTCTCGTCTTCAATCCAATTCCTCGTACAAGGGTGAGCATGCAACTTTTATACCCTTGGCTACCGTGCCGGTCATTGGCTGAACTCATGCACCATTCCAGAAGTGACGCTATTTCTATAAAAGGGAAAGGGGGTTGGACGTCTACCCAGGACGCTCTATGCTTGGTCGGGCTAGTATGACCCCTGCTGTGTCGACCCGACTCAAGCCACTAACCTGACAACTATATTTATGGTGATCTTTTGAGAGCGAGCCAATAACCTAACTATTACATCACCCTCTGGCACACAGAAGTCATTGCTCCTGCTATGACACAAAATCAACAAAAATCAACCCTACCATACGAGCTAACCTAACTACTATTTTTGAGTGCTACCAACAGAGCAAAAATGCTTCATGGAATGACCACAAATCCAGCCAGGCATCAAAACATTAAACAAAAGTACCAATGTGAACAAAATGTATATGGGTATCATTAACTATACCAACGTTCAGAACAAATCATGGACTTCATGTATTCAATCCTAAAATTGTAAGCCTAAATAAAAGTACAGACTTTCTAGACCTGTACTGGCCCAGGGTGTCAGACTTTATAGATGAAATTGTAGCTTGCCATTCGATAAATGTCTTTAGTCTGTTTAATAACAATGAAAATGAAATCAATATCAAAGAATTAATATACAAAATCGTTAGGTGTACACTACAAACCGAATTATGTAATGCTAGAACATGCGAGCATTTCGGAAATACCATCTCTTATTACAATGAATTGTTGTTCATCAGTAATCAGTTCCCCTGAAGGGTCAATCCTGAAATGTGTATCCTCAATTATCTTCTTTTATCAATCAATCTGAATCATTTATGTGTTGGACGCACCTTATTATGCTTCATTTAGAAATATCAAATACTATAGAATGAAACATAATGTCAAATAAAATACATGCTCATGATATATTATAAGTGAACATTGATCATGGTAAAATAATAGAGTACAAAAGATAGAGGAGCACAAGAGAGTTACAAGCAGATTGAAGAACGACATTCTGAGACAGGAGAGGAATAAGAAAGTTTAAGCAAGGTCAGGCAGAAGGAGCAAAGAGACTGCTCAAGGTCGACTGACCCTCTGACCCTCATAAATTTACCGAGAGAAGGAACCAGCAATGCAGTAATTAGTACAACTGTGATAATGTTGTAAATCAGGTCCCGTGAAGGTGAAGACAAGAAGAAGATATGTGCAATTACAGCTTCTGAAGAGATCCGTTAAAAGACAAGGATATTCATTACTCAAATCATCAATTAATGAATTGTTGTATATACAAGAAGACGACATGAAAATGGTTATTATTACACATACATAAATGAATGCATCTTAAAGATTAAACAAACCTGAAAAAGAAAACAGAAGCATGCAGAATAATCATATATATACAAAGGGGATGGGTAATGGGGAAAGGAGGGGGAATGGGGGGAAAGAAAAAGCGGGGAAACCGCAGAACTGAGACGTTACAATGACGTCATTTATGGCTTCTAGCCATGACACAAGCTTCAGTACTTGATAACTGTTAACCATTATGTGACCATGTCAGCATCATTTTTTTTTTTTCATATTCTCCATAATACCATTTTCATTCATAGACCTGCTTCTTGTTCTCAGGTCTTCCGAACCAGTCCAGGTTCTACCTGGTACAAATAATTGTCTCTTCGAAAAATTATACAGTGGGTACCAATACTTTTCACATACGGACGTAGATATATGTGTACATAACAAAGCTCCTATTCGACAGTATACTGAAGACATTCTTAGGAACAAATTCTTTGAAACAACAATCATGAACATACATATTTTTCAAATATATTTTCTTGTGTGTTTGTGTAGAGGTCTACGTATGTGTATGGTAACAAATATAATTATGTGTATATTGTTGAGCAGGTTTATAATGTTGTATGAAGACTATCAAAATGTGAAATCACAAAGGTGTTCATAAACAGCTGATCAGCGAACTTCACCCGTCAAAACACGAAGTCGAAATATGTGTACACAAAAAGTTTAGAATTTAGCGAACGCTGATAGCTATGACTGTAACCAGTGTAGAGGAAATATGCTAACAATGTGATGACATCAAAGATTATGAATGCGTTTAAATAAGGAACGTTTGTGTTAGAATGTGAAAGATACAGAGTGTTGAGAGAGGTAATAGCTGTATAGAAAGAGTGTCTGGGCAAGAAGTATAGAATAAATGAATAACATTTACGTAGTAATTATGTATATGTACATTTGTTTGAATAAAGTCATAGACATCATTATTAACCTTGACCTTCATGTATCAACGTGCAGCAACACTTGCAATCATTAAAAGATATAATACAGTGAGAACATAGTACCATTATCTAATTTTCCCATTAGTCTCTTCGGACTTAGCGGCTGTCCCGTATCTGTAGCACTTAAAGGTAATGAATGGGAATTACTTCATGTGGGGGTATGGGGTTGAAAGGGTGTCGTCTAGTACATCAGGGTGATCTGGAGGGAGACAGTCAAGATGGAGCTTCTGTAGGGAAGAGTGGCATGTATACAAAGTTCTACACAGTCCCAGAGACATGTGTCAAAATAAATCCTGACCAAACTGGCAGGTCGCGGAAGGTGACGCGGTCAAAACTGGGGGGAATCTAGAGATAACTGCTCAGACCGCGGGAATCACATCTTGGTATCTCCATTGATGAATACATGACAAATTAATCAATCTGTTGATTCTCGGTAGTTGTGAAGGTGTCTAAGGAGAGAGAAAATTCACACGAGCATTTTGGGGGACACAGCGGGAAAGCTTATAAAATGTAGCACAGTCCAGGGAAGTCGGACAGGGGGGAACCACGGGGACTCGAGTCTTTGCCAACGTGACATTCGATTCGATTGCGAGATGCCCTTGCTTGAGCCATAAAATTAATGAATTCCGTAACTAGTACAAGGACACTCTTAAATTGCGCAATCTTGGTTGGATAAAGTTGTGAACTTTAACCAGGGACAAAATACAAGAAAAATAGTTTCATTCTTAAAATATTCTGTTCTATCTGTGACAGTAATGAATAAAACACCAACATCATAATTCAATATGATAGTTCAATACATAATATAGGGCAAAGTGAATAATATAAACACAGACATGGCTGACAAAGGAAGGGAAAGGGGTGGATAGTGGGTAGAAAGTGATGCTACAATGAGCTAGGCGTATCATATAACTTGTATGTAATGTACATCATTGAAATTCAACTCAGTTTTACATGATAACCTCAGATTCATAATACATTGTTTTTCATTCAGTGTAATACACTCATTTATGTCAATCATACCAGCCTGTGTCTAAGGCGTACGATCATCTTGGGGTGGCTTTCATCCTCCGTTATATTAGATCCCGAGTAAAGTTGTTGCTTCCATCAATAAGGTTTATGTTAGTAATAAGGTTTCCACAAGTGTTCATAGCACTGTTTCGCAGCGTCAATTCAGTTTTTCCAAGTTGGCACAAAGCACAGGTCAATGAGTTCACGAAATAGTCTAGTGGTTCTGCAGTACAGTGTACCTGCATTCATGTAGGTCGAGGTCAAGCCACCGAAGCAAGCCGTCTATCACTGTCTGTGGGCGGCTACTCCAGATGGCAGCTCACTAGGGTGTAAAGCATTCATCGCGTCGAGTCATCCTTGACTGGAGCTCGGCAGGTGTCCAAGGGGAGGTGAGGGGAGTTTGGGGTTGAGTGGCGATACAAACAGCAAAGCAAATATGAAACATAATAGGTACGTGAAATGGCATAGCCTAAAATAGTAAGTCACTCATCGTTATTGCCTGTGTGTCAAAGTTCTTCTCCTTTTCTGAGTTAAAGCATCTCGCCAGATATGATAACTTCGAACTGATTCTTCTGGCAAATTCTCTCGCATTTCCCATGTATTACTGGCAGATGATAAACATGATAACACTGTATAATAGACACCACTCCCGGAAAAAACAACACAAAACACATCCTGTAGAATTTTCTAAGGATCTTGAGTAGGCAGCTCCACCAATTGTTGTAGGTCCGCCTATTGTTGTAGCTTCACTAATTGTTGTGCTGCTGCTTCTCTAATATTAGTTTGTGTTGTTTCTCCATTTGGTGTTGTTCGATGGGGCGTTGGGGACAAGTCCCCTACATTGTTAGTTTACGGTGCAGAACACAGAGTTATGACATCACTCATCAAATAAGGTATACACACGTTTATTGCTGTACAGGATAATCCAAGTGTACTAAGTCACATAATTGCAATCATTCTATAGTAATTCTAGTTCTCGTCTTCAATCCAATTCCTCGTACAAGGGTGAGCATGCAATTTTTATACCCTTGGCTACAGTGCCGGTCATTGGCTGAACTCATGCACCATTCCAGAAGTGACGCTATTTCTATAAAAGGGAAAGGGGGTTGGACGTCTACCCAGGACGCTCTATGCTTGGTCGGGCTAGTATGACCCCTGCTGTGTCGACCCGACTCAAGCCACTAACCTGACAACTATATTTAAGGTGATCTTTTTAGAGCGAGCCAATAACCTAATTATTACAACATGCGTAACAGTAACTATGTTGACAGTGACAGCAACTGAGAACAATACACGTACATTATTTAGAACCCAGCATTTATGAACGTCCCAGGAGTCATTTAAAATTGACCTCAGTAGCCGATAGAAATTGCAAATTATTGATTGACAATAAACATTCTGACTTCTTTTTCATAAATTTTATTCGACGGCGTCCCAGAGGCGATCATTAATAGACACCAGTGCACGAATTCTAAAGGTCATACAATCATTATTAACAGAGGAGTAAAAGAAGTGGCGTACCCATGTCGGAAAGTTTTCCTTTCATTATTATTATGCTCAAAACCTATTTATTTCAAAAATATTACTGTAATTCCTAGCCATAAGTTCCAACTCTGCCTCTGTTGAATGATAATGTGAGCTTGAGTTAGTACAAATGATTGTGTATCTGAATTTTTTGGAGAGAATGTATGAAAGATAGAAAGTGAGATCTTCAACTTTGTCAAGCGCCTAGAGCTCATTTATGGGGAGTGGGCGCTATATAAATATTTTTTATTATTATTATTATTATTATTATATTACAGTATTTGGTTTACTTGGTTTTGGGATGGACAACATGGTACGCCGGGCAACTCTGTGTGTACTCCATCCACTCCATCAGATGGCACAGTGTGTGAATGCTAATTGAAACATTAAATATTATTATAAACTAGTTAATCGTTCCTGGTAGGCACATCGTGGCATCTTTCAAACACAGCACGTCGTTTATAGACCTAGCATTTTCAAACGCACCGGCAGGAAGTAGTCCGACGAGACAAACAACAAAACCGGTGACGTCATGCGGACAAAAAAAAAATGGAACGCATCAGTGGGGTGGTTTCTTGTTTACGACACAAACCAATTTTAAAAAAATACTTCCAGGTCAGATGGAATAACAAAGTCATAAAAATGACCCCCTTAGGTGCAAAAGAAACTTGGATACGAAATTTCATGCAATTCTGGGCCAAAATAACCGCGTTATGCTTCTTCTCAAAATCGATTGAGTTTTGCCTCATAAATGCCCAAATTATGGTCTGTCTTCTGTCACTCAAGTTCGAGAGATCTCCCTGCATATTTGATCGTACCAAAGTGTTGTTTCAGTCTGATATTTCTTGCCATGATCCAGTGTCAAAGTTACATTGCATGCTGATGACATAGTTTAGGTACTCAGATAAAACAGTTTCAAAGTGTGCAGCCGTTTTTCCCTACACCCTGAATGTGTTTATAGTTTCCCGTCTTTCCGATAAATGCTTCTTCTGGGCCACCTAACAGGCGGTCTTGTGTGGGCTTCTCTTGTGCCCTATCGATAATAGAAAATGAATATTCTTTGTGCTTGAAGGTGTCGATCATTTCCATAGACATTTTCAAATTTTCTCTGGCCACGAGATTGGATTCGTCCGCTGCAATGTGCTTAGGCTCCTGCAGATTCCAAAACTTTCGAAGAATGAGGAAGATCAATTTTGGGTTTGTAGGCGACTTAACAAACCCCATTGTGCAGTAACTGACCATCAAGCCGATTGTAAAACTAAGAAATGCACCCGTAAATCCATACCATTCATAGGAGATGTCGTAGGGGAAAAACGTGAAATCGCTTTCATGGTCAAAGCTGCTGGCTGTGGTGGTTAGCTGTGAAGCGGATGTAGCACTAACGTTGGAAAAGTGCGTGCAGGTGGTAAACTCACTCACAGACATTGCAGTTGTGCTGTTGGGAAAGCAATTGTCAGTTGATGGAGGGGTTAATGTTGGGATCACTCTTTCAGTCGTTCGGCTGCCCACAGCCATCCAGATGTTAACAACGATAGATATGACCCCACCAGTGAGAGCTCCGTATTTATTGGCCCAAGGAATGGAAGCTCCAAGGGCGAACACTCCTAAAATAGGTCCTCCACAGGCACCGGAAATGGATGAACTCATCTGTGTGACAGGTCCTTTCAGCGAATGAACAGCGTAAGCAAGTCCTATGCTGAGAGCACCGTATACACACACAATGATCTTAGTGATGAAAGTCGCCGTGCTTTCTTTCACCTTCGACAGCGGTTTCCTCAGATAGTCTTCCACGGTGTTGGCTGCCAAGGCATTAATTCCTGAAGAAATCGTACTTAAGGCGCCACTGAAAATGGCAGCCATGTAGAGACCAGGGATTCCAGGCAGGTTTGACATTGAATGCATGACAAAGTACGGAGGTAATTGATTCCTATTGGCGATGAGACCAGCCTCGTAAGGGTCACATCTTAAGGTGGCAAAGTAAGCGTAGATGGCAATTGCGCAGCCAAACAGGAGGCCAGTATAAAGTAACAATATCGGGATATTCAGAAGGTAAGATCTCTTGGCGTCTTTTAGTGTTTTCATAGCAGAAATCCTTAGAAGAGTGGACTGATTAACGCCATTGACCAGCCACATAAATAATCCACCGATGATCGACCCCAGCCATGTGTGTCTAACACGTGGGTCAAAGGTCCAATGGATAGGAGCAAATCTGCCTCCCTCTTTGGCGATGTCCCATACCTTTGTCCCGCCGCCCACAGCGATACTGCCCCTGACGATGATGATGATAAGACCTGCATTCATCAAAAACGCTTGGAAAGCATCCGTCCATATCACGCTTTTGAATCCACCGATGGCCGTGTAGACTGTGCCAATGATGCCCACAATTACCACAGACATCCAAAGAGGAATCCCCGCCGCTGCTTGAAGACAGAGCCCGGGTGCAAGAAGAGCAATGGCCATGTAGCAAATGGTTTGCAGCAGTCCAATACTCACAAAGGTCATACGCACGACTTGGGATTGAAACCTGAGCTGCAGGTACTCGTAGACACTCGTCAGATGTAGTGGGTACATCAGAGGCACCATTGTGAAGTAGCCAACCACATAACTCGCAGTAAAGGCGATGTAAATGATCAAAAGCATAGGGCCATACGTATAGAGGTCTGTCGGGACGCCTATTAACGAAATGGCAGACTGAAAAAGAACGGACACGTAATTTTTTTTTGGTTTGTTGTTTTGAAAGGAAGAGGAAGGAAATGAAAACCACGTGCGATCTACTGCTATGGGCAGTGAATCAGATATTTCTTATATTTGAACAGTTCGCTAACTAGTAAGTGAAATATTTCACAGATATACAAATACAGAATACCGTAAAATTATTTAATCTGTGGTAGAAAAGTCAATGGAAAATTGCAAGTCATCTAAACCACAGGATTTTTTTTTTCTTTTTTTTTCATGTTCCCGGGCAATTATTATTAAGTGTTATAAAAAATAATAAAAGAAACCACAGTGCGGATGTTCAGTCCTGCTTTACGTTTACTTCCTGACATCAAGAAAACAATAGGCAACTGGCGCTGAGTTGGTACATTTAGGGTGACCCTGTATCAATCTAGACCACAGTGGTGCTTGATTATCTGTCCTTTTCATAATTCAGATAAAAACAAACAAACAAAAAAAAAGAACTTCCACTTTATCTGGAATTTGAAATATTTAAGATCTCCAGTATTAAAGATTACAGCTTGGTCTGTTGTCTGTAGCTCTAGAAGCTGCTTAATGTGCATGAACGAATATAGACATGGCAAAATGTCTGGAAAGACTCTAACTACTTACCATGTAGGTGACGAATATAGACAAGGCAACAGGCAGCATTGTCATTCGCCTTCCACCAAGCAAGTACTCATCTCTAGTCGCTCGCTTGGAGTCCTTGATAGCAAAGTAGATTCCGATGCTCAGAGGGACCAGCAACATCATAGCCGTCACCACATAGTCCGCAGCTTGCAAGTTCACTTGGCTATCCATGATTGAAGGTCACCACAAACTCCAGTATTTCAAATATTAGACGTTTTTACATCAATTTACATCACTTACGGTAAAGTATGGAGGCATAATAAAGTGATGATTCCTAAAGTGTCTACGCAGTCTGACATGTCTTATTCGTAAATTTCGGAAATAATAAAAAAAAAACCAACGGAACACTTTCAAATAAATGTATTATACAGTAACTAATTACAGTAAGACCTCACAAACTCGGACTCAGTATATCCGTTGAAATGATGTTATCCCGAATCCTCATGTTGCATTTACGAATTATGCTGGAAGACTGCAACATTTCAAATTACACGTTGGTGATATAAACCTTGAAAACACTTTAAAAATGAGCATCAACATGGAAATATTACATTTATAATATTTCATTCAACCATTGTCTGATTAATACAGGTAATGTGCAAAGAAAAGAATAAATTATAATAGAGAGAGAGAGAGAGGGTGGAGTGCTCTATCATTTCAATATTCCAATAGCCCATGTAAAGTATGGAAAATGTAAAGAATCAGTAAGGCATAAACCATGTAACAAAAACCAGAATTTATGGCGTCAATAAATGTGATTGTATTAGGTCTTGTTGAAAAATAATATGAAGATATTGTATGTACCACATTGTTAGGTAAATTTTTATTTTTATTCCACGTTGCAGCAATGGAACATGTGTTGTACGTTCATACATAATTTAGTTACTCAGTGGTAAATATTTGAAACAGGTCACCATGTTGTTGTCTATTTCTGTTACTCTAATTCCTCTAACTGCCTGAGTTATCTAATAGGTGGTCTTGTGCTTGCTTCTCTTGGGCATCACTGTTGACAGAAAAAGAATATTCCTTGTGCTTGAAGGCGTCGATCTTTTCCAAAGATATCTTCAAGTTTTCCCTGGCTACTAGATTAGACACATCTGCTGCGGTACGTCGGGGTTCCTGCAGATTCCAAAACTTTCGAAGAATGGGGAAGATTAGTTTGGGGTTTGTAGTTGATGTAACAAACCCTTTTGTGCAGTAACTGACCAACATGCCGATTGTAAAACTAAGAAAAGCGCCCACAAATCCGTACCATTCATAGGAAATGTCGTAAAAGAAAAAGCTGAAATTGCTTTCATCGTCAGTGCTGTGGGAGATGGTTGTGAGCTGTGTAGCGGACATAATAAATGGATGCTCTGATTTAGCGCTGGTGTTGGGAAAAGGTAGAGTAGTGATAAACTCATCTTCATATGTTTCAGCTGAGCTGTTGGGAAAGCAATGGTCAGTTGACGGAGGGGTTAATGTTCGGATCTTCATTCCTGTTGTTCGGCTGCCTACAGCCATCCAGATGTTAACTGCGAGAGCTGTGAATCCACCAGTGAGAGCTCCATATTTGTTGGCCCAAGGGAAGGAAGCGCCAAGGACAAATACTCCCAGAATAGGCCCTCCACAGGCACCGAAGACAGACATTCCTAATTGAGTGACGGGTCCCTTTAGTGAATTAGCAGCGTAAGCGAGTCCTATAATGAGAAGACCATACAGACACACGATGATCTTAGTGATGAAAGTCGCCGTACTTTCTTTCACCTTCGACAGTGGTGTCTTCAGATAGTCTTCCACGGTGTTGGCTGCCAAAGAATTCATCCCCGAAGAAATGGTACTCAAGGCTCCACTGAACAAGGCAGCCAAATAGAGACCAGGGATTCCAGGCAAGTTTGACATTGAATGCAAGACAAAGTACGGAGGTAACTGGTTCCTGTTGGTAATCATACCAGCATCGTAAGGATCACAACCTATGCTGGCAAAATAAGCGTAGATAGCTAGTCCGCAGCCAAAGAGAACGCCAGAGTATACCAGTAGTATTGGGATATTCAGAAGGTAACATCTTTTGGCGTCTTTCAGCGTCTTCAAGGAAGAAATGCGCAGAAGAGATGACTGGTTGACATTGTTAACCAACCACATGAACAACCCTCCGATGATCACTCCCGGCCACGAGTGTCTGACGCGTGGGTCAATGGTCCAGTGGACGGAAGTAGTTCTCCCTCCAGCCTCAGAGATATCCCAGATCTTTGTCAAACCGCCGACAGATATACTGCTTCTGATGATGATCATGATCAGACCTGTATACATCAGTAACGCCTGAAAGGCGTCCGTCCATACCACAGTTTTGATGCCGCCGATGGCCGTGTAGACTGTGCCAATGGTGCCTACGATCACCACAGACATCCACAGGGGAATCCCTGCTGCTGTTTGCAGGCCAAGACCCGGCGTAAGAAGAGCAATGGCCATGTAACATATCGCCTGGAGCATTCCAATACTCACAAAGGTCATTCGCACGACTTGGGACTGGAATCGTAGCTGCAGGTACTCGTAAACACTTGTGAGGTGTAACGGGTACATCAGAGGAACCATTGTGAAATAGCCAACTACATAACTACCAGCAAAGGCGAGATGAATGACTATAATCATGGGGCCGTACGTGTAGATATCTGTTGGAGTCCCCATAAGCGAAATGGCAGACTGAGGAATAAAGAAAACAATCTGTCACCTCAATTTGCAGTTGTCCAATGACCACTGGTCAAATTAATGGGACAGTCCCAAAGTGTACTTGGGTCAATGTTAAGGGGAGAGTTGGAGAAGAGAAAACACCCTTTAGAAAATTCTTGGGCAATATTTCGGCGCCCTCTTTGTACCCTGCCCTGGCTCCTCACCCTAACCCTAGTACACACTGGGGAAATCCCAAAATTTGCCATTATTTACATTTATAAAATAAGGTGACGATTTTTTTTATTGCTCGGAAGCACGGGTGATTTCTCTCCTACAGGATGAAACAGACATATGCAGTATGATCCTTGAGACGTTCAAAGTTTCAATTAAAAAAGTAACCAGTCAATACTAATCAGACACGTACGGTGTCTGTCGAACAAATTCATCAGTCAGTTGATTTGTTTGGGACATTTTAGGTATTTTTTTTTCCTTTCTGCCATGAAGTAGATATTCAGCCTAGTATTCAATATTCTGTTCGCGATTACCCTTTATAACAAAGACCTTTTTAATGCAGTCTGTCCTTATCATTGCTCGTAAAAGCAACCATAAAAACAAAGAGAAAGCTTTAACCTCACTTTGAATTGAAGGGCTTGAAATCTTTATCAATAAAATACATCAATACGTTCACTGCTCAGAACATACGCTTTTAATAGCTGTTATAACGTGGGCGGACCCTTTATAAAATTCACCGGAAATAAAATTCCATTGCGTGTGTCTGACTTCTAATAAGAATGTCATAGATAATCACATCTATGCCGACAGGATCGGAGATTTGTTATTATTATTATTACTACATATTTCTCTTGCATGTATCTGTGACTTTAACGTTATATTATAACTCAGCCTACATTTCTACCTATCAATCTGTGGAATCCCTTGGCATGGACCTTAGTCCATTGAAGTTTAGAGAGACGCAACAAATGTTAAGGTTAGTTTGAACCCCGACTTGAAATTTATCACAGCTAAAATGATTTTAAAAATACATTCAGTTCCAACAAACGTTCTTTTTTTTTTTTAAACAAGATTATCTTGCTAAAACGTATTATAATAAAGCTCTGCTATGAAACTTTATCATTCAATTTTGTCAAGATATACCAAAAGGCTTATATAGCTACTGTGTGTTTGCCATATCATTACATAAGCTTTGTACTATATTACACCAATAAAGTAAAGTAGAAAGAAATTACGATGCTTTTTGTAGGATTTTACATAATATAAGCAACATTAATAAGGCGTTAGGAAAAGACTATTCCTCCTCAATGTAAATATTTCTTGACTGATTTTACATAAGATTTGTACACGAGTTTTCAAAATAATGTATTCATGTATTTTATAGCTACGTTTTTAAAAGCAACGAACGTTAATTTTGTAAGAATTACAGTCGAGTCCATGTATGTCGAAATCGGATACCTCCAATTTCTTATTAGTCGAAAGAAAACGAAATAATAGTTTCTTTGTCCTTCTTTGCGTCTATTAATTGCCTTTGCATAACAAGAAGTAATTAACGCCGGTTTCTGATTACTCCAAATGCCCATGCACCTTTCAAGTTATGCTCTTAGTGTCCACCCTCTTCTTAAGAATCGCCCTCTTAATCTTCTTGAATTGCCACAACTGATTTCCTTGCTCTTTCCAGACTTACTGAGTTTTAAATAGGCTTTTCTGACGACGTCACGCTACCAGTATCAGGTGTCCAAAATCAGGGGTTTAAGCTTACCGTAAGCGCTGAATACTTACAAGATAGGTGACGAATATAGACAGGGCAACAGGCAGCATGGTCATGCGTCTACCTCCTAGGAGGTACTCATCTCTTGTGGCTCTCTTGGAATCCCTGACAGCAAAGAAGACTCCAATGCTTACAGGGATTACAAGCATCACAGCTGTGACTGCATAATCGGCAGCCTGCAAGCTGACTTGGGTTTCCATGTCCGAGACTTGGGTTTCCGTGTCCTAATACAACAACACAGTCTCAAAGTGCTTTCGACCCTTGTGGTCGATAGATAAAGCTTAAAGTGAGCGCGCGAAACAGAGCTGGTTGAACACGATTTGAACCTTGTCTAGTGCCAGAGTTTGTTGAACACGCTTTGAACTTTGCCTAGTGCCAAAGTTTGTTGAACACGATTTGAATCTTGTCTAGTGCCAAAGCTTGCTGAACACGATTTGAACTTTGTCTAGTGCCAAAGTTTGTTGAACACGATTTGAACCTTGTCTAGTGCCAAAGTTTGTTGAACACGATTTGAACTTTGTCTAGTGCCAAAGCTTGCTGAACACGATTTGAACTTTGTCTAGTGCCAAAGTTTGCTGAACACGATTTGAACTTTGTCTAGTGCCAAAGTTTGTTTAACACGATTTGAACCTTGTCTAGTGCCAAAGTTTGTTGAACACGATTTGAACTTTGTCTAGTGCCAGAGTTTGTTGAACACGGTTTGAACCTTGTCTAGTGCCAAAGTTTGTTGAACACGATTTGAACTTTGCCTAGTGCCAAAGTTTGTTGAACACGATTTGAATCTTGTCTAGTGCCAAAGCTTGCTGAACACGATTTGAACTTTGTCTAGTGCCAAAGTTTGTTGAACACGATTTGAACCTTGTCTAGTGCCAAAGTTTGTTGAACACGATTTGAACTTTGTCTAGTGCCAGAGTTTGTTGAACACGGTTTGAACCTTGTCTAGTGCCAAAGTTTGTTGAGCACGGTTTGAACCTTGTCTAGTGCCAAAGTTTGTTGAACACGATTTGAACTTTGTCTAGTGCCAGAGTTTGTTGAACACGGTTTGAACCTTGTCTAGCGTCAAAGTTTGTTGAACACGATTTGAATCTTGTTTAGTGCCAAAGTTTATTGAACACGATTTGAACTTTGTCTAGTGCCAGAGTTTGTTGAACACGGTTTGAACCTTGTCTAGTGCCAGTAACCTCCAGCAGTCACACAGACAGGTCATAAAGACTTTACTGGCTGTTAAATTAAGAGAGTTGTGGCGATAAGAGGTTGTTTCCCATAGCGACATTAGTTTGTTTCTCACGTTAGTAGGAAATATGTCCAGTGGGGGCCTATATAAAGACTTTTGACATGAAGACAAATGAGCCATGGAAATGGTTGAATTGTGTCTAATTTGTTAAGTTTTTTATATTTATAAGATTAAAGCATATTGACGCAGTGAGGTTACGTGACAAATTGGTGGAAGGTGACAGGTCTTTAAGACTGGGAATTTCACGGCTACTTTTTTCTTGAGTGAAATATGGAGTAGGTCATGAAAAAAAATGAAAATAAAACTTTTATTTACCACAGGGAAACTGGTTTACAATGCCTTACATGTTATACATCTCATTCATAACACGTAAACATTATACATGCCATGCAAATACATAATATTACAAACGAAGCCGTGGTGCAGCGCCTGGGTTCCTTCGGCTCTCAGGCCAGATACTCATTTACACCTCAGTCGAGTGAGGAATGGGGAATGATGGGGAATGAAGTGTCTTTCCCAAGGATACTACAACGTAAAACGCCTGGACCAAGAGTCGGGTCATTAAAACCTACTGACCGTTTCAGGTTATGATGAAACCGTTGGTCTTTTAAGGATATTGGACTACATCATGTCTTTAAGCTGGCATTTGGACCGAAACGTTGCCTTGTTTTATCCAACACTACAGGCGAAAATAGGCGAATTAATTGAAATACCACTTCGTTATGCACCTTCCACATTTGCCTAAGTCATTTCTTGAGATTTTGAGAAGTCTGACCAGTTGCCCAAAGCAAGACAATGAGGCATGTCAATTTTTGTGTCGTTTAGCTGTGAAATTGGGATAGAATAACGAGTCAAAACTCTGCATTATTGTTAATAGGAAAAGAACAGATAAATGGGAGCTCATAGTGATACAATTAATTCAAATGGTTAAAAAAAATGACCTAGGCAAATATGGAATAAGCGTGACATCTGAACAGCAAATTTGTTACATAGGACATGATGTTATTAAGATAACTGACGGTGGCAAAGAGCGTGTTACAAATGCAACGAAACGCGGGGACGCCAACTTTCGTTTCTACAAATTAAAAACAATAACAACCTATTTTCATTTAGGCGTTGTGGAAGAAAATATTTTGATGCCTGATTGTCTCATATTGGCACATTGAATAATATGTTGATGAAAAAGCACCATCTTGCACTGTAGCGATAGTAACGACAGCGCCATTCCGTCATCACAAATCGATCTCGTTCATCCCATTATTCAAAGCAAGACGCTTACAGTGCAAGATAACAAGATCAGCTTTATGTGCGTCTGAGAAGTAAGCTTGATCCTCGTCGCAACGCATTGTGATTGGAGCATACCGCGGACACACACCACAGTGTGTAGGATCTACATGGGACCCATATGGAGTTTTCTACTTTATGGCTGGAACATAACGTGGACATACGTCACTGTGTCTTGGAGCCACATGGGGTCCATAGTTATGATATTTCCCACTTTACCCCCTCTTCGTAAAGCGTTGTGATTTGAACATAACGTGGACACACACCACGGTGTCTTGGAGCCACATCGGGCTCATATGGTATTTCCCACTTTCTCCCTTCTTCGCAAAGCTTTTTGATTGAACATATCGTGGACACACACAGGCACGTCCTGATATTACCTAGCCACTGTGGTGTCCTGGATCCACATGGGACCCATATGGGGCTTCCTACTTCATCTGGGAAACTTACCAGTCCGCAATAAGAGGTCCGTATAACCTGCAACACATATTCAGAATCCATGCGGTTCTAAATTGTTATTTGTGTGCTTTTAAACTGGTATCCATGTGTTCCTTCCATGTCTCGTGTAGTTGTCCCCCATACGGCACCCAGCTGGGACCATTCATATTCTCCTCAGTCCATTCATTTGTCTAATGAGTACCTCGCTATAGTCTGAATAGGACAGACAATTAAAAAAAATGGACAGGCAACAGGACAGGCGGATATCCATACCAACATCTAACAGGATACCTACTAAAGTACGGTATGTCAAATGATCAATGGAGAAAAGTCCATGCTGATCTAATGGTTGAACTGTAGCAAATAACTAGATTCAGATGAATAACTTGGTTTCTTTTATGAGACTTATTTATGCACAGCGGTTTCCACGCTGCGTCAGAGAACCATGACGACAAAATCAATTTGCCGATATTTTATAGTACATACACAAAAGTACGGTCATTGTTCTGCTGTCAGCATTCTCATATTCTACATATTATGTATGTCAAACATGACTGTGAAAACAGTATCGCAGTCTCCGACCATTCAACTTCCAGTTTAATACATTAGCAAGGGCATGTGAATATGCTTACAAGAGTCTAATCCAATTTGCCGCATTGCGTCAATAAATTGTTTTATCTACTGTCACTTACAAGAACTTTCACAATCTTTAAGCTTTCTTTAATAGGCGTAGTACAAGGTGGAAACGGAGCACTTAGTAACAGAAGTAAGGAGTGAGCAGACGCAAAACAGATGCTCACACAAGGTAGGATAAAGGGGGAAGTGCTCAAGAAGACAAATGCAGAGAGAAAATGGAAGAAGGAAAGAAAGTGATGTGGTGGGAATCGAACCCGCGACCTCTGCATCGGCACCCATCGCCTTGCCGTCAGTTTGGAATCAGGTAGACGTCTATACACGACCACGCCGCCACTCCAAAAAAAGTGGCTTAGTGGCCGGGGTCTTTCAATGAGCTTATTAAAAATCATGTTAAAAATAATAAACTATATAAGTCTTTCATTTATTTTCGAGCTGCGAACAGATACATCAAATGGCGTGAACAAGCTAACTAGTTTCCTTAACGACAAGTGTTCCGCACAGAAGGCTACACCGAAACCGAAATAAATGACCCAAACTTCGGGTTTAGTTTACATAATCAGAAGAGACTGCGAACAAACTTGCAGACTGGATCACAACTCTAGGGCTCATTCTTCATAATCTGTCCAAAGGACGGATTTTTCACTGTCTTTCCTAGGCAAATGATAGCATCATATTTTCATCCAGTTCGGATCAGTAGCCTATATTCAAGTGGCTACTTCCAGTATTTAACTCAACTGCCGTCATTGAAGCTTGAATTATGCCACATTTTGTAACTGAAAGCAGCCTACTCAGACGGGTGTTTCTTCCGGTATCAGCTAACTAAAAATAGGTCGTGATAGCAGGGAGGGAAAGGGTCGAAGAAGCCTGCTCTGCTAGCATATTCATGTGGGAGACCGCCATTTTAAGGAACAAAAGGCATAGCAATCTTAATAAATATTACCTACGTATCACTTGTAACAGTTTATTTCATGTAGGTCAGTGGCCAGTAATATAACATCTCGGTACAATCATAACATTTTTTTACATAGACTAATAATATTATAGAACGCTTGCTATCATCGTTTCACCCATTCAGCTTAGACAGACAGACAGACAGACAGACAGACAGACAGACAGACAGACAGACAGACAGACAGACAGACAGACACAGCCAGCCATCTGGCCATTCAGATCGGTCTGTACACTATGATTCGTCGGTTAAAACTGAAATCTTAGTTTGTAAAGATTCAAACTTCTTTTGGAGCTTTCTCTCACCACAGGCAAACAAATATTCAAATTCAGCCAAAGATTACCGAACTGCTCAGAGTTAGTCAGGCAGGAGACAAAACATTTTGTTTGCAGGAAATTTTAATCGGACCATCATAATCTCTTAAAGTAAATTAATACAGTATAAACTTTATTTTGATTTACAGGAGTAGAAATTATGTGACATAGCCGACTCAAGTTAATCGAAATTCTCTAGACCGTAGAAAAAAAGTTTTTTTTCTCCAGACAAAACAACAACAACAACAACAACAACCATCATTATCATCATCGTCATCATCACCATCATCATCAACAACAATAAGAACAATAACAACAACAACAACAACAACAACAATAACAAAAACAACAACAGCAGCAGCAACAACAACAACAATAACAACAACAGTTGAGCTCATCCAGTAGCCATAGTTTAGAAAATACAGTACTATCATTTGACTGACTGTAGAATTAGCTAGTAAGCGGACTGCTAGTAAGCGTAGTCAGCCGTGTTTATCATGTCCATGAGGATTGCAAAATGCAATGTGATTGAATTAAATAATCTTCTATCGTGTCTCCAGTCGGAACTTCAAGGTTCAAACCTCACGGCCGTAGACCTGCTAGCATAAGTGAAACCCATTTAAGGGAAGGCACTACTCTTAATACTCTTATCCAGAGATTGTAATGCACATGACTTGGTTTGCAACTTAGAAATCCAGTGCACTCACGCAAAATGGTGTCTAAGAGACGTGGGTGAAATCTGGTGTCACACAACTAGTGTCATAGCTAATAACACTTGTCCTAAGATCATCACCCTTTAGGGACAAGAATGCACCATTCAGCACTTTGGTGTGCAATTTTGTATAGAAATCCAGTGCACACATGGAGATAAGTTGCACACCAAGTCATGTGCATTACAGTCTCTGGATAAGGGTAGTGCCTTTTCTTTAAGGTACTCGTAAGCAGTTACTGAGAGTTCACAGCCAGGAGAAGAGCTCCAGTGGCCTCTGGATAGTCCATTATTGAGATGAGCTAAATGCATTCCAATGCCCTGGGCGCGTAGAGTGCGCTGGCGTCCCCGAAGGTGATTCACATTGGCGTAGATGCCAGGTGGGCCTTGGGAAAGAGGGGGAGGGGGGGGGGAAGTTCCGTCCCTTCTAAGTGTCTGTGCCTCTGAGTGCTTCTCTCGCTCCCCCCCC
>JAWQUT010000039.1:1630801-1645851 GCA_033807755.1 Ellobium chinense | reverse complement strand
GGCTCAGTCACCAAACAACTCTCACTAAACCGCCAATTTTTTTCTTGGTTTTTCTTGGACGTTCGCAGCCAGAGACACCGTCTCATTAGAAGGGAAAGTAGACAGATAGAGACCTTGCCTCGCTCGTTAGACTGCTGTGAAATGTTGGAGAGATGACAGAAAACTGCTTTTTTGCCTTTGTAATAGCGAATCAAGAGATTTCATTAAACTAGCAATGCTCTTTAGCCTAGTTATTTAGCCTCTGTTAGTTCAAAAATTAATTTGGACAAAGCAGGACATAAATCTTTTAACAAAGTGGTGACAAAAATCCGTGCAAGGTAGTTCCAACAGAACGCCACGTGAGATACATAAATTTCTCAAAAGCTTTGACTTTACAGCAATTAGTTTTGTTTTGTTTAGTTTTGTTTTGTATTTTGTGACAAAGTAATTTATTGTTTAGATTTAAACCGAAACTCTAGACTGTTTGGGGTAGAAACGAATCTGAAGACATCTCCGTCAGCTCCTTCCCCCTCCTTCTTCTCTCCTACTCGACCCTCTCCTCCTCCCCCATCCCTCACCTCCCCCCCTCTTAGTTCACGGTTACGCAACAGACCTCATACATGCATACACACTTTGGCACAAACATGCACTTCTTATGCTCCATTCAAACTTCAATGTTCTTGTAATATTGCCAGTTCCTGATCTGCCAGGTATTTTTCAAACCTCGCCTCCAAAAATCAATGCTTATCGATTCACCGTTACTGGAATACAGAAATGAAATTTACATTACTCAAATATTATCATAGGCATATTGATAAACCACTTTTCCTTTGTGTTTTACGGCGTGTCAGCACGATTACGGCTATATTACCACTTTTCCTATTTATATGGCTGACATAACAGTTTACATTAGCAGTGCATAGTAAAATTGCATTAAAAACTGACTTTCATGGTTACAGTTTATTTTAGTAGGAATAACGGCTTATGGGGTGTAAGTGTGAGTAGTTGGGAAATGAGGGAACTCTAAGCTTACAGGTGGAAACAAGGGAACGATATAGGTAGTAGGTCTGTGAGGTTTATGTTGTTGTGAAGTTACCGTCCCTGTGGTGCAGAGTTAACATAATCAGACTTGCAAGCTGAGACACCCTGGGTTCGATCCCCGATAAGGACAGCAAATTTTTTTTTTTTGCCCTTCTTCGCAAACTTGGTCTTTCGCAGTAATTCTTAGCGGCATATTTCCCAAGTTAATGTGTAACATATAAAGAATTATCAGACTGGGTTCATATTCCTCCACCTTAATGATAAATGAATATGCATTGCCTTTCCAAGCGTTTACATAAACATCTGATGGATTCTGTAATAATGTTCTGGATCTTTTGGATCTAGCCAATGAACTCATAAATAATCTAATATGACATGAAAGCAGGGACAAACAAAAGGGGACCCATAGGGAATAATTCACTGGAAAGATTAAACGAAATTCAGCAACAATACAGAATGTTGCTTATGGTCGTGGCAGGGAAGGTGATGGTTGTTGTTGTAGTGGTGGTGGTACGGCTTAGCCCTCCAAGGATTCTCTCTTCCCCATGTTTCGTCAGAATGGCACTTAAAAGGCCGAGTGATTGGAAGAGTTATCTTTTAATACTGATAAATTTGCAAGGTTGTCTTTAACTTCCGGTGAGTATGGAGGCGGCGGTGATGGCTGTAATGGTGGTGGTTTGACTCAGACCTCCAAGAGAATTTCTAATGTTCCCTCACACGGACATTTTTTTAGGCCGGGTAATTCGAAGAGTTATTCTTTGAAATTGATGAATACGCAAGGGTACATTAACTTCTGGTGAGTATGCAGGGGAGATTAACTCTTTGCTTTATACAGACCGAATGCATCGATGATTTATAAAATGAATAATTCTCTTGCGTGTCTTTAACCTCCTGTGGATCTACATGAATGATAGACTCTTATGCACTCCTCTAACCAGTGCCTGTATTTTGAAACCCATGTAATCAATAGGATATTGATTATCAAAATAAATTATTGTTGTCAGATTAGCTATGTGATAAGGCAAATGCATTAATATACCTCAGGATGCCTTTCTTTCTTTCTTTCTTTCTTTCTTTCTTTCTTTCTTTCTTTCTTTCTTTCTTTCTTTCTTTCTTTCTTTCTTTCTTTCTTTCTTTCTTTCTTTCTTTCTTTCTTGGTATTTGTTCTTTTTCCGTGTTCTTTTCTTAAGCCTGACTATGTTACTTTCAGATGTTCGAGTGGCCCGTGGCCCGTCCGATTGAAGCCGAGGAAGTCATTGATATACAAATCTACAACTATAATAAATACCTCAGTAACAGGTGAGTTAATGAAAGAGACATGACAGAAGGAGGAGTGAAGAGGGATAGGGAGGATGGAATGAAGGAAGTAAGAAATGGCGGCAAGGAGGAAGGACGAAGAGAGGAATGGAGGATAGGGAGGAAGGAAGGAAGGAGGGAAAGAAGGAAGGAAAGAAGGAAGGTAAGGAAGGAAAGAGGGAAGGAAAAAGGAATAGGTGGTAATGAAAACAATACATGAAACAGGACGAAGAATGGAAAAAGGAAGGAAGAAATGAGGAAGAGAAAGAAAATAGAGGGATGGAGCGAGAAAGAGAAGAGAGAAAAGAATAATGGGTTGAGAGAATCAGAAGATAAAGGGAACTAAAATAAGAAGCATGGAAATTCCTGAAGGGGAGCAGGAAGGAGGATGGAGAAAAAACAACAACAAAGAAACAAATTTATTGTCAGAGAAACGAAGGGTAGACTAGGATCTGGATAAAGAGATGAATAAAAAAAAAACAAGCCGGAAAAAGTTGTCAGACAACGTGATGCTACGACAGATGTGTCTCATTTGAAGACATGCCTGTATTGTGTAACTCCATCGTAACAAAAGAAAAGCTGCAGACTCACAGCTTGAGCATGTCTGAGAAGCAGAACTCCCTCCTCCTCCCCCTCCCCCCTCCTCCCTCATCTCATCTCTTTTTCACTGAGACAAACACAACTGAAAACTTGCGCATTAACGATGGCATCTCTCAACGTCATAAGAATTACAATAGCGCCTCGATGCTTAATGCACCCTTTGTGACGTTCAGTATGCAGAGTTAATGTAATTCTTATGACGGTAGAGATCTCATCGTTAATGCAAGAGTTTTCATACAACAGTGAGGAGACAGAACACAAGTGTCCTTACTAAAATCCTGTTTGAAGATATATTTTGAAGCACTTCCGTAACAACAGAAAGGGCTTTATGGTCCTCTTGATGACGTCAAAGGCTTATCCGTTGCTTAAAGTGATTTCTAAGGCGAAATCCGCGGAGATTCAAGCAATGTACGTGGCACATCCTCTCAATCTAGAACTATTTCAGTTGACTAATGTATGGTTACTTTTATGATTTAGAGTTAGCTAAATATTTGCTTTTGAAATTCACCTTTCCGAATCTGCTACCCAGGGCAAATAATCCCATGTTTGCCATGGTTTGAGAGTGAGACTCGCAAGTATGAACGATTGAGTAATGCTTTTAGTTCCTGCTAAACAAGCACTGTCATTGGAAAACAGAGCTAAGAGGTAAATAAACAGAAATAGTCATTGTCATGTAATGATCTATTCTGTCTTCATTCACCTTTGACAGCATTTTTTAGCTTTTCGAAACGATCAATCTCATTTTAGGCATTCCAACATCAGAGCTCTTAATGAAAATATATTTCTCAAAAAAGAAATATGAATCTTGCAGCCTCTCTGTGTGAGACCAGGTCTTTAAAAGTCATGGCTGTTTCATGACAGAATACTCACAGTTTTTATGCATGCGTAGTCTGCTCATCCGAGCATGGAAAGCGACAGCTTCAGCAACCATTACTTCCGCTTTCAGCTTTTCAATTATCGGAGGAATATGATTGGTTACTATCGTCATTTACATTGGTTTTTATTGGCTGATGCATCTTTTATTTTCAGAAGCAAAAGCTGATGACCTGTGGTCGTATGCATAATTTATACGTTAATTAACGTACTGTCATAACTACACTAAACACCATTAATGTTTTGGGAGTTTCCCGTGGTTACCGCAGTGCGTTTACTAACTTATGGATTATGCATACGGCCACAGATCTCAGTCCTATTTACAATAACATTTTGCTTAAACCGAAAGACAACTTTGTTGGGGTTGAGTAATTAAGAACGGAGTGTTGGTACCATTAAATTGAACCTGATCCACAGTTTGTGGCTAGATCTGGTTCCTTATTCGTTGATCCATGTATTTTCCAAAGCCTGTTACGTTAATGTTTAAAGAGGAAGAGAGCTTTGTTGGAGTCAACTAATTAAGAACGGTTGGTAACATTAAACCGAACCTGATTCACAGTTTATGTCTAGACCTGATTCCTAGATATCCAATTATTTTTCCACAGACTAGTGGGAACATTCAGAATGATTTTGCAAGAGCTCATCGAGGTGGGCAATGTGAAAATCTCAGACTGTCTCCTGGACGCCAACAACATTGTCATGAAGGTAAGGGACTTGTTTCACCCGCTGTCAGAGCAGCTTGAAAACACAGTTATGTTTTAGTGCTTTCCCACAAAATAAAACACTCTGCAGAAGAGCTATTTCCCTGATGTTGCGAAATGCATCATTGGAAGAAGATTTATATTTTCAGAACGCACCGTTTAGCACGAAGCAACACACGATTAATAAATTCGAGCACGGCTGCCACAGGGACGTGCCGGAGACAAACAATAATTGCCTTGCAAGTGCATTTTAGGGTGTGCGAGGCCTTGTGCACGAGATAAATGCGAGGCCTTTTTCCATACTATGAGACAGCCGTGGGCAAACTCTGTCACAGTCGCAGAGTTAGCTATGAAAATAACATTTCTTTCGGTCCCTTCCCATACATTCCTTCCTCTCCCTCCCTCTCTCTCTCTCTCTCTCTCTCTCTCTCTCTCTCTCTCTCTCTCTCTCTCTCCTTCGTTCCCTTTTTTCAGTCTATATTATAGGGTTTTTCTTATCCCATGGCGATGGGTCCCCTACTATAAGTGTGGGGCACTTGACATGTGGCCATCTGGTTTAACAATAAAAATAATTATTCCTGCTCTTTCCCATTCTTTCCTCTCTCTCTCTCTCTCTCTCTCTCTCTCTGTATATATATATATATATATTTAAATATGTGTATATATATATATATATATACATAATTTTTCTTCTTCTCTGGGCGCGGGGCCCCCTAAACATGTGGGACACTTGTCATGTGTCCATTGTTCCCATGCCTAAATCTGTCAGTGTTCATGTTGAAAATTAGCGAGTCTTTGCTCGCGACGTCACTGAAGAGGATATTTGGTGCTTTTGTAGTTTTTTTTATACTGTGACTCTCTACCTTTATTAACATCACTTTTGGTCATAGCTGCTAGATACAAGTATAGCAGCAGTAGCAGCAGTAATAGCAGCAACAGCAGCACCAGCAGCAGCATCTCCACTCTACCATCATCACTATGATCATGATTTTGAAAACCATATCATCACATCCAATATAGTGGATAGTTTCCAACGATTTTTCCAATCAGTGCAGTGGGAACAACAGATCTTAGTTAGTAAGTTTACCAATAACCACAATACTTACGCACATGGTATAGTAAAATCACTGTAGTATATTCTGCTCAGCAAGAGATCTCTTGATTACACTGACGGCCACTTCTTCGTTGACTGTTCTGACAAAAAACATTGTTATCGCCATCACCATCATCATCATCTTCGTCTTCACCGTCATTATCTTCATCATCATCATCATCATCATCAACATCACCATCATCATCACTAGCCGATACCACCATCTTTATCATTACAACCCCATCACCACTAGACTACCACCACGACAACAACAGCAACAACAAAAATAACCTTGTGGCTACATTCTCAACAACAACAGGATCAGCTGCAGCCACGACAACATCGACACACACAACAACATATCCAACTACATCCGATCGGCATGTTCTAGTGCAGTTTTATTGTTTAAAGACTTCCTGAAACATTCGTAGCTGTAGGAAACGCGTGACATTCAAACATCGGTGTCGAACAAAAGAGACTCCTTGACTGGAATGTTTTAAAGCGGTCTGTGATGGTCTTGTCTGGACGACAAGCTAAAACTAAAAAATACAAAATAAATAAATCGATACTGGCTTCCCATTAAATAAAAAAAAAGTCTGGGAACAACGCATGTTTCCGTATCGGCTGTGATAAGAAAGCATGCATCAATCATATACATTTCTTGAAAGAACATAATAGGAAATATAAGATCATATTATGTGATAATGTTGCTATCAGCTTCTTCCCAACGTAAATATATTTCTTCTCCCTCTTTCACTCTTTTTTCTCTCTCTTTTCTCTCTATTTCCTCTCCCTCTCCCTCCTCACCCGTTTGCCCACTCAAATGCACTTGTTCGGACCACGCCTTTTAACGGGTTTTTTTTTTCTTTTTAGAAATTTTTTTCCGGTCGCGGAGCCGATTACTGGGGTGTTCGCTGGCAAATGTTGCCGTACCTCTTGCGCAGAATTCTTCGACTGTTCGGAAAAAAATCGATCTTCTCATTCACACACGTGTGAGATGTCCTCTCTTAACCCTTGTCAAGATTGCTTACGCTACTTACATGGGATTTCGCACCCCAGTCTCTATTTAACCACGTGACTCCGTGATTTGTCCACTATGCGACGTCAGTGTCTAGAAAACTACGTCACCAAAACGCATTACATTTAAGGGAGACTACCACTACCCACGCGTTATTACTGAATACGCATTACCAAGCAATAAGTTAAACAGCACGCATTAGCAAAGTACAGTAGGCTATTTATAGTCACTGGGAATGCCCGATTTCCGTACATTTAAGCGTAGTGCATTAAGGAGCTAAATGGTATACATACACACGAGTAAACTATTTCATACTGCATAGACACTTCGCAGATCATTTGTTTATTGTACCTCCGAATCTTATGGAAAGAACATGGATATGAATCATGTAATATTTGAAATATGACAGCACATCCATATTGAGTCGACGAATTATCCAAGGCCATTTGCTGACGTGGCTTGACTTCAGACGGTAAAGATCGGATGGCACAATTTCAACCACCCATACATACTCACCGGAAATTAGAGACACGCAAGGGAATTAACCATTTGCTAACCCTTCGATGAACTTGGCCTAGCCTGAGCAAAAAAAAAAATCAACATTTATCATCCTTGAATATTCATCAGAGACTGGAGACACGCAGAGAAATGGATCATATTCAATGGATAATCATTATCCTTATCAAAGGACACTTCTTCGATCCACTGGGCTCGTGTAGGGCAAACAATTGGCCACTGCTGAATACTCAGAACGTTGAGTATCATGGTAGAATCGTTACTGCATTGGATTTGACATCTGAGGATTGCTTATTCGATACCCACCATGGTCTTGCCTCAGGAAAACATTCCATTCACGATTTAGTCTGATCACCTGTATGCAAACTGAGTACCGACTATAGATAGTGAAAAATATTGATAGAATGTTAGTGATCAAGACCTGTATATGAAAATAGCAGCACACTGCTGCTCACAGAGTTAAAAATGTTCTTGGGTGATCTGGTCTGCCCATGTAACAATAACATGATGTTGCGGAAGAAGCAATTGCTTGGCTACGGTACGAATAAATATTATTATTATTCACCTAATTTTAGAGACACGCAAGGGGATCAATCGCTTTGAAAGGATAACCAGCCTTTTACACAGATGGTAGCCAGATGACCAATATGGACCACTTTGGATTAAGGACTTAACGGTGAGAAGGTCAAGAGATTTCCGAGATTTTGAACAAAATGAAGATATAACGAAATAAGTAAGAAGGTCGAGAGATTTCCTAAATTTTGAACAAAATGAAGACGTAACGAAATAAATAAGAAGGTCAAGAGATTTCCTAAATTTTGAACAAAATGAAGACGTAACGAAATAAATAAGAAGGTCAAGAGATTTCCTAAATTTTGAACAAAATGAAGACGTAACGAAATAAATAAGAAGGTCAAGAGATTTCCTAAATTTTGAACAAAATGAAGACGTAACGAAATAAATAAGAAGGTCAAGAGATTTCCTAAATTTTGAACAAAATGAAGACGTAACGAAATAAATAAGAAGGTCAAGAGATTTCCTAAATTTTGAACAAAATGAAGACGTAACGAAATAAATAAGAAGGCCAAGAGATTTCCTAAATTTTGAACAAAATGAAGACGTAACGAAATAAGTAAGAAGGTCGAGAGATTTCCTAAATTTTGAACAAAATGAAGACGTAACGAAATAAGTAAGAAGGTCAAGAGATTTCCTAAATTTTGAACAAAATGAAGACGTAACGAAATAAATAAGAAGGTCAAGAGATTTCCTAAATTTTGAACAAAATGAAGACGTAACGAAATAAATAAGAAGGCCAAGAGATTTCCTAAATTTTGAACAAAATGAAGACGTAAAGAAATAAGTAAGAAGGCCAAGAGATTTCCTAAATTTTGAACAAAACGAAGACGTACCGAAATAAGTCAGATGTCGCCATTATGACCGGATCCAGATTGATCCAACTTTATCTCTCTGAACCAACCAGCCAAGACAAAGAGTCCCGTATCTGCAATGGCTTGGGAGTGGGGCTTGAAAGCGTGAATTACTGTACCTTATAATTTTTGGCACACAATCACCGTGACTAAAAAAACAGGACAGCAAAGTAAAATATAGGAAATGGGTGTTGACTGGCCTTATTTAGCCACGTGGAAAACTTGCTTTTTAGGTTTTGGGAAAGATGAACTGTACATACAGAAGGAGTATGACCCCAGGCCAGTAAAGTGGGACAGGTACCTTAGAGTGCTCTCCCAATTTTCTGAGGTCACTGTGTATTAAGCTGTGTGGGGGTATGCAGAAAATTAGGGTCTGAAGGAAGACGACATTTTGACCTACATTAAGTAAAAAGTAGGATATAATAAACTAGCGGAACAAAATCTTGGAATGGCTCATATAGTGCCCGAAAGCATCTAGTGTAATGACGGTTTGGGTGAAAGCGTGCCAACGTTTTATTCAAACGTTCATTACCCTTTCTGCACGGTCTGCTTAGGATCACTTAACTTGCTTAGATTTTGTGACGTAGTCTCTGTGTTTGCCATGGCGTAGAGGAGTGGGGTAGGGAGCTAGATACCTATGCGCCTAAGAAGTGTGGGTCCGCATCCACTCACATTGGGTCCTTGGTGCCTCCCATGACTGACACAGAATTTTAACCACTGTACAAGTGCTGATCTCAACAATGTCTGCATCTTTTTACCCCACCCTCCCTCCTCCCTTCCTGTGCCTTTCTCTCAGTAAGTATTCTACCCCACTTTTGATGCAACAGCTGATGTTCGTTGACCCTTAATATGACGCATCAGCGAGAAAAAAATACAACGAAATTTATACATATAGAATTAGCTCCAATCTTGGACGGGCCGTGTCTAGGGTGTAGCACAGTGCGAACGTGGCTAAAATTCATCCACACATTTCACCACGGCCTAACTGTAAGAATTCTCGGCAAAATAATAATGCATGTGCAACGGCACAAAAGCGTGCGATCGAATTTGTCTCGCACCGAATATCCGGGTTTCTCACCCAATTGTTCATGCTAATTGCATCCCCAGGGACCTGGCGAGGGCTAATCTGTCACAAAATAAATATATCAATCCGCCTCGGGCGATGCCAAGCATTCCGGTTGACAATTATCAAGTATTCGAATATCAAAAACAAGTCCACATCGTCAGGAGCAAAACAGGAATGGGTTGCATTTTTCTGAGTTATCATCAAATTCATGGACTTTTGCTTTTGGCGGTGGGCTATTTCAAGTGCAGTCATGTAAATCATGCCCACAAGTATTTCAAGTACACCCATGTAAATCATGCACACTCGTACTTAATTGAGGGTATACTGTTACTTACTTCAGGAAACTGTCAGATTTCTTGACAACATCAGATTATACGTATGGGTACATAAAAAATAATAAAGAACTAAAAACGACAAAAGATATCATTAAGATATAATGCTTTGTATTATGTTAAATGTTTACGCTCGTTTTCTGCATAACTTTGGCTATATCAGAAACGAGGCTTGATGCGTGTTTGGGGAGTAGGGGGGAGGGGGAAGGGATTCAGGCGACTGTCTTTTAAGCACCACGAAAGCTACCCACGGAGGGAAAAAAGAAAGTTTCAGTTTCGTAAGATTGCACTTACCAAACCGATTCATTGCAAGAAAACTTTATTGTTCAACGCAGTGAAATGTATAGTAGAGCTTAGCATCTTGAGTGAGAGGTTGCTGGGTTATTCAGGGCAAAAAGTTGTTACTTGCATTTTATTACAGACATTGCTTGGTAATAGTCTGGCATTGTTTCTCGTCGGGAGAGGACCTTAACGTTTTCATTACTGACCTTTTTTAAAATGTCCGGTCAAGTGCGTGCAATATGTTCGTATTGGTGAATTAGATAAAGAAATATTTCGCAATTTCCTATCGTACTATGACAAAACTGAGGCTAGAAGTTTGAGCTTTTGACACAACATGTGCGATGTTGTTGACAGCTCATAGGATTTATAACGGAACTTCGGTTACATGGCGCTTATCGAGGTATTCTGGAAGTCCCATTTCATCCCACACCATCCTCATGTCTAAATGCTTCATTACTTCAAACGAAATAAGTAAGATGACTAAATGAATTTAGACAGATACCTTTCTTGCTGAGGATTTTTGAGTGCTAATGCATTTTCTAAGATCATCATGAATCCTATTGATTTGTTCATCAAAATGTAGGGAATAAAGTGTGGCGACATTTTGCCTACAATGAAAAAAGCTCAGTGGAAAGCTACCGGACCAAAAGACTGTAGTGATCCATAGCTAAAGTGGACTTGAACTAGTCTTTTGAAATACATTTGAAGCTTTTTTTATTCCGATTCCTCAGTGCATGTCATGACATAAAACTCCAGGCAAAATAAGGACGCCTTATCCTTCTTCTTTGTTTCTGTCGAGTCATTGTATTTGTGAATTCTCTTTGTTTCTTTTAGGTCTCTCTCAGCGTGACCTTATATCATAATACATTAACAGTATTGATGATATTGATTATTATAATATTGATATTGATAATACAGTATAGAAATTTGTATCCAAGTGGTGGCCCGCGCATGCGACTTTTCATTATTAATATCCAAGCAGGCCGAATCATTTAAAAGCTTTGTCGACTCTCTGAGGGGTTAATAGTGCCGTTGTTATTGTATAAACTCTGATCAGTTGCTTCGGACACAGGCTTTCACTACCTAAAGCCAGGCACGAGTTTTGCGGACAATTGAGCTGAGAAAACTGTGAATGTAATTCATTGTCCATTAACAACATGACTTTGATGGAAATAAACCCATCAGTCTCAAGTATAACATGATCCTGATGAGAAAAACAACAATCGGTCCATATTGGGATAGTGATAGAAAAAAGGGCTTGGCCAGAAGGAACAGTATTCGAGACGAAGCTATGGGTTTCGGTGACAGATTTGTAAACAACGGCCGACTTCGTGCCAGAAGTCAATACCATCATCAAAATATGAGACATGTCCGGGAACGAAGAAGAAGAAGAAGAAGAAGAAGAGGAAGAAGAAGAAGAAGAAGAAGAAAAAAAAGAAGAGTGGGTCTTTAGAGTGAGAGCTTTTACATAACAAGAGAGTGTTTGGGTCCATTACTTCTATGCACTCTAGAGGAATATCCTCCCCTTAGCAGTGAATGACTGGTAACTCGCTGGGTTGCTTTGAGAAATCTTAGAGTCAGTACTCATAGCATTGTCAGGCGATAGAGTCGATACTCATTGCATTGTCAGACGCTGAGTATCGATGCACTAAATCCATGAGGAAATTTCGACCTGATTCGCCCTAATGTGGACGGACAGGCTGAGTTTGACAATCAATGGCGGGGAACTCTGAGAAATGTGCCTGAGGGGCCGTCACCTTGACCTTATTTGGCATCCACGTATAGTCTGGCTTATCCAGCGGGCACTTAAAGCCAGTAGTCAACGCCCTCACGCAAAAGACGAACTGCGCAACATGATAATGCTGACTTCATGTAAAGGATTTTACAAAAACATTGCTTTAGTTCTCTCGGCAGCATTTTGACAGGCGTATAAATGTCTTGTAACATGTTTGCTCCTGATCTGAACTTTTGCGTCTGTTGAGAGCTAGCGCACTGACGATGGGATCTTTAAATTCCAAGGACCAGTCTATTATTTCGAATTGTTGAGGTATTCCAGCTCATGAATAAAATTTGACTTGCAGACTAGGGAGTATGTGGGAATATCCAGTAGATAAGACTGAGACCAGAGAAGTCTTTTCTACTATAGATAGATCTAGCTCTTGTTGTATAGTGTTCTCCGTTAAGATAATGGATAGATCTACCTCTTGTTGTACAGTCTTCTCCGCTAAGATAATGATGCTGGAGGGACCAAAGGACAGCCTCGGTAAATAGACTATATCTACCTTGCACTCTATCTTGTTTATTTTTAGTGATAGACACTCTCAAACTTTAATATAAAAAAAAAAATTAATAATAAAATGTTCCAAATTTTCGGATAAATGTCGTTCTTCAGGGAACTAAGAAGAATGAACACAAAATAATCAGACGAACACACATCAGGGCATAGATAGGGAAACGAGATAAAATCCAAACAAACGACAGACAGAAAGGGGCAGAAACAGGAACTGAATTCACAACAGCCGGGACGACAGACTTCTAAAGACAAAACATCTCCTCCCCATACCCCCATACCAAGCACTCTGTTATGTTAAATGACCATTCAGAATTCCACTGGCCCAGTTCTAGAATTTAAAGGGACGTTTCTGTGACAAGCGCATTGCGTGACTTCCCAGGAAGATCAATTTAGAGAGAATACTAAATAACAATGACTCTAACCAACAAGGGAATCTTTGGCATTATTAAACAGAACGACGCTCTGGCAAAGACAAGCTACACGACGGACAGTGCCTTATACGAATGCAAATGCTTTGGTAACAAGACCTGTGTTCTGCGCCACCTCCATCTATGTCAGGGTTGAAGGAAATGGAATAAAAGTAGGGCAGCTGTTCATACCGACGGAGCTGCTTACATAGTGACAACTGGTCTCCATCAGGTACGACGTTATAAATGGAAGGATTATTTTGCCTGGTGTTGGAATCAAGGAGATACCATAACAATGTCCGCAGACTGCAGCCTGTGAGAATAGGATGTGTTCCGTTTGTTGTTCCTACTAAAGCCGATATGTCGACTAGACACAAAATGATGAAGGAAATTGAATAAAAGTAGAGCAGCTGTTCATACCGAAGGCGTTGCTTATGTAGGGACTACTTGTCTCCATCATGTACGCCATTGTAAATGGAAGGATTATTTTGACTCGCGTAGGAATCGAGGAAACACCATAACAATGTCCGCAGCCTGTGAGAACAAGGTGTGTTCCGTTTGTTGTTCCTACTAAAGCTGATGTGTCGAGCAGACATGAAATGATAACGTAATATGTGAATGTTCATAAATAAGCGTTTGCTTTGAAAAGGACAATTGTCTCGGCCGAATCGCTCCTTCTGATAAACAAGCTTGTAATAGCATTGCACTCCTGTAAGATTTCGAAAACTGTTAAATGATTATTATGTGGACTGGGGCACCATGTTGCCTTAGGCTCATTCTGATGGATTAACTAGACTACAAATTAGATAGAACATAACTGAAGATTAATGCTTTAAAGCGTTTCATGACATCCTTCGTTTAACAGCAAACGTCCCCATGCTCCTGAACAGTGTGATTAAAATGCTTTATCGACAGCAACTACTCGTACGATTACTTCCAACAGAACCTCACAAACCACAAGGTTCCATCTAGATCTAGCACATCAAGTTACCCTGGATTATTTACCTTCCTTCTAACAAAGAACATAACAAAGCACAACGACCGGGTCATTTGCGTGCCTGAGCATTTATGAATGTGCGACACTGACCTTTACAGCCAGCGACAATTTGACAACTCCTGCCCGAGCAGGCGTCTTCACATTTGCATCAGGCGATCATCTTTGTGGACACAGTGCTCGATTCTTGCTTAATTAAACACCACCTTGGCACGGCACGCGCTCATTAATGATAATGTTAAAGAGAGTATCTTCCCTTGATAATGGTATTTAGAGGAGAGTTGTTTCCCCCTGATGACGCAGGTATCGCTCCCGTAGGAACGGTAATTGTGCATAATTCATGTTAGTTAGCGGACACTGGCCCTGCGGCCTGTGATACCACGGTTCTCCTCTCTTAAGAAATACATCATGTAATATGCCAAGGAATATTGATCAGGATATCCAAAGGTTCAAAAAAAAATTATTGCAGGCCATCTGTGCTTCATTATAGGGCCCTTCCCCTTCCCTTTTCATTTCCCTTCATATGCCCTACACGCACTCTACCGCTCACTGGAGGCTAAACATGACAAACGAGTTTGCTGGTCATAAGCACGGCTGACTGTCCTTACTCGACCGTTCTTTCATTAGATAACTCCAGTGAAGCTCATATCCTGCTTAAGCAAAATAGTAGTATGCTTACGTGATCGAATCTCGCTTCCAAAAATAAAACATGCACCAGCTGCAAAAAAAAAAAATAAATAAATAAAATGTAAAAAAATCATATCAAGCATTCATATTCCTCTGAGAATGGAAAGAGTAGAAAGCGGAGGTACTGATTGATGGTATTGTGGCTTGCAATGCCCAGATGACCATGTATAGAGAGTGGTCCATCGCATTTTCTTTCACCACAGTTTTAGGTAACAAATTGATTAAGGATATACTTGGCGTAAAATATCCGTGTAAATCAGACTATGCCAAATAACAAACCCACTGACCGAGAGCGGAAAATATGGCATTAAGACACAGACAGAAATGTTAAAGGTACTCTACCAATTTACATGTATTCAAGACACAAGGGGAAGTAATGAAGTCAGAAAGGATAATGGGTTTTGCGCTCTTGATAATTCCTCTCCCTCGAGACCACGAAGCATCT
>JAWQUT010000039.1:1606519-1617394 GCA_033807755.1 Ellobium chinense | reverse complement strand
TACGGTCTGGATGGGTTTTTCCTGCAAGGTCGTGTTTCCAATGTTTTGTTTATTAGCCTAGGCCTGCTAGGTCTAGCCTAATTGGACCTAAATTCTACAATTTTGGAGCCATTACATCTTGGTGAATGATAATATACATGTATTTTTGTGCGATCCTGGCCCTGTAACTGATCTGTACTTTTTGGTGCCTTTTCAGCCTACCTGTTTCTAACTACTCAAACTTTTGTTGTAGCTTTTCAGGAATTGTGATGATGCCTACGGATTTTTTAAGTCCATACTCTGTGTTACAGTATCATACTGTGAACATCAAATGTGACCCCACGAACGGATATTATAGCATTTTCGACTGATACCGCATACGTGACTATAAGTGACAATCATGTTCAGCTATGATTACCCTGTTGAGAAAGCCAGCCTTCGCCCCTGCTAGACTATACTTCTTTGATATTTGGCGATTCCAGAATATACTAGACTATCTTTTCTGTGAGAATTTTCATATGGAATGAGTCAGTGGGAGTGTTTTGGACTCTACTGAAATATTATTCTGAAGTATTCTATCGCTAGGGAAAACAGAACTGTGCATTAATGAGAGTTTAGTATATCAGATCTACCGAAATCTTGTACTCTGTGGATCTTGTTAACTCTGTCAAGCTAGACATGCACCTGGCTTAAGTCTCTTGCTCATTTCTTCTCCCGCCCCTTCCCCCTCTCCTAAAACTTAAACAAAAAAAACCTCCTCCCAAATGTCATTCTTTATTCGGGTCCCTTCTTTCCATCATATCCACATCCCCTCCCTTTCCTTCCCCAGGCCCATGGGTTATCGGGTGTAACCAAAAGAAAATAAAAAAAAAACGCACTTGACATTCAGTTTTATTCACGGAAGCTACAAGTGGGAGTGAGCCGAAATATTTGTATATTTGCTGACGGTGTTTCGTCATCTGCAGACCCATTATCAAGAAATTTCGTTTCCATTGAAGTAGTCTTGCGCAATGAACCATTTTACAACATCGCCCCATGTGAGAAAACGACCACAAGCAACAAGATGATTACCATAAAACGTGTCAGAACTCTTAGCCCGAATATGACCCCTTTGGGAACAAGGAGTACGCAACCGGAAGGGGTGACTGCTGTAATGTGAGTTATGGGGGCTTTTCGGAGCACTTTATCACCTTCTGGAATTTCCCTGTCGGGCCATCGCTTAGAGTCATGACCCTTTTTCTGAATTCAAAGATGAGGTTCTGTAAGCATCATAAAATAGGGACCAGGAGTCAGCACAGTTTGAGAGTCGTCCCAGAGAAACATTTAATTAAGTTGAAAGTTGACTGGGGGTTGCGTGATTGTACCTTTTCGGAAGGATTTCCATATGTGGTAACTCCTGCAACTATGGTCAATACCTTAATTCCGAATAATATAATAATACAACCCTAACCCTAACCCTACCCTCTAACGCTAACCCTACCCTTAACCCTAACACTAATGCCCATCAAGACAGAAGGATCAATCGAAGCGAGCGTAACTCCTTATCGCCAGTTACCACGTATGGAAATCCTCCCCCCTTTTCTCCTCTCTCTAATGTTACTATTCCTATTACTACGACTGCTACTCCTGGCACCTTTCCTTCTTTGATACCCAGCGCTACTTTTATCACCACCACTACCACTACTTCTACTTTTCCTCCTGCACCTGCTACTACAACTAATACAACAACAACAACAACAACAATGTACTACTACTACTACCACCACTACTGCTACTACTACCACTAATACCACTACTACTACTACTACTACCCCTACTCCTCCCACTACTACTACTACTACTACTACTACTACTACTACTACTACCACCACTATTATTACTCCTACTCCAATTACTACTATTACTACTACTACTCCTACTACTACTACTTCTAGCAACATGCTCCTGACCCATACCAATAAATACACTAAACTGGGATATTTTTTTTTTATGAGAATGGTATAAGAAAGACAGGCTTATTTTTTTTTGTGTGTGTGTATGGGATATACAAATAAAAGAGGTCCTTTTCAAATCTTGCAAGCTAGTTTTTCCCTGTATGTACTAGGATGGCATACATATGGAAATCCTTCCTTGGGAGGAATTCGGAATGAGACTCACACCTGATGCCTCTGTCACGATGGCCATTAGGGTTAGGGTTAAGGATAGGGTTAGGGAATTATGGTTAGGGGTAGGGTTTGGGTTGTATTAGGTGGTGGTGGTGTTAGTGTATATAGATCTAGGCATATTTTATCACAAAATGTCAACGCATAATTGTAGTGTTGCACGATGCTGTCATATTGTTTAATTAAAGTCCATTATAATCTCTGGCTATCTGCAACCGTGGCCATTATATATTTCACTCCGCTTAATCGCAACTTCCACGTGATCATTACATTTCCAGGCGAAGGAATCCTGTAACTTCTGTTTACATCAGTGGATAATCTCATCTTTTCTCAATCACAACCTTTTTAGTGTGGTTTTGCGGAATTGTGGCTATCTCTAACGACAGCACCGATGATACAGTTTATTTAGTCATAGACGTCATGGAATCGGGGCTGTCGTAAGAGAAGGCCGGAATTGTCATTAACCTCTTAGCCATCTCATTTTCAAAAGCCGGTTTCACCAAATTCTCATGAGCGCATTAACATGTTCGTTGGTTTATCTGAGCATGACCAGACTGAAATTTTAATCGTAACAGCAGGTTATGCGCATCTAATGCAGCCATACAATGTGTGTTGCAAAAGTGGTACAGTGAGGTCGGATTGTTCTGAGTGGTCGCTGAATCGACTGCAAAGATTTGGCCTTATAATGAGCCACCGTAGATCCAGATAGGTGCATCCAAACTAGCTATCAAGCTCAGATCAAGTTCACGTAAACTGAACTCAAGTTCACGACCTGCGTTCAGATGATCTCAGTTCTGTCCTACCCTGCCGAAAACCCAATTCAAAAACAAAACAAAAAAAAACACCACTGACACTTCCGTCACAACCACAGAAACTAAGTCCACTGGTTTCCACCTTCTTATAAACCATAACCAGCAGCACCACTTTCACGTGGAGCAGTGTGGCCTATTGGTTACGGCGTTGGACTCAAGATCTAAAGGTCGTGAGTTCGAGTCCCGACCACGGTCATGTTGTAAGTGCCTTGGGAAAGCATTTCATTCTCATTTTCCTCAGTCCACCCCTTTGTAAAATGGGTACCTGGCTTTAGGCAGTGGAAGATATTGTCAGAATGCTAGTGATCAGCGCCTATAAATGGCAGCGCACTGTATGCTCCCCAGGGAGTCTAGAAAGTCCTAGAGTGATCAGGCCAAGCTGGGGTAATGATAGTGTGAAGTCGCGTAAGCGGTCATTAGCCTGGATACGAGACTTATAAACCGCATTATTATTATTATTATTTTTATTATTATCTCCTGTCTCTCACAGACCACCATCACCTTTGAACTGACCTACAATGCTCCTGATGGCTCAGTGGGCTTGTGGCAGAAGGGCGGCTTCGAGAAGCTGAGGAGCAACGAGCTGCGGCGAGGGTTGAGTGAAGAGGAACAGATGAACGAACTCAACAAGTTTGACCAGCGCTCAGAGGCCAGCCTGGACAGGTAAGAAGTTGAGAATAGAAGAGAATTTAATTGGAACTTTCTCTTTAAAAAATGAAGGGGAGGAATTCCATATGTGTGAAAGATAGATTTCCGCATGCAACACACCGAACCAACAACATACCCTAACCCTAACCCTAACTCTTACCTTAACCCTAACCCTTATACTGGGTTAGGGTTAGGGTTAAGGTTAGGGCAAGGGTATGTCGTTGGTTGGGTGTGTTGCATTTGGAAATCTTTCTGGCTCATATATGGAATTCGTCCCAAATGAAGAAATGAAAATATTACTTTTATTGACCTTATAAGGAAATTTAGTTACAATGCCATACCGTGTTAAACATCTCATTCATGATATAAATACAAATATAAAACAGTACGCATTATCTTATGTAAAAAAAACAGAATATTAAAAATAAAGCACAGAGTAAAGTCATCGTTTGGTCCCCGCGGTGCAGCGCCCTGGTCTCCCACCCCCCCACCTCCCCCAACATCTCCCATCGGCTTTAAAGCATATGGGTGTTGGTTACAATTTGTTAGGGATTTGTGATAAACATGCTTTGAAAATACCAGCCACTATGGTGTAATGGGTAGCTGCATCAAATTGCACGCGGGTCTCTGTCTGTGTGTGTGTGTGTGTGTGTGTGTGTGTGTGTGTGTGTGTGTGTGTGTGTGTGTGTGTGTGTGTTTGTGTGTTTGTGTGTGTGTGTATGTATGTGCATGCGTGCGTGCGTGCGTGTGTGCATGTGCATGCGTGCGTGCGTGCGCGCGCGCGTGTGTGTGTGTGTGTGTGTGTGTGTGTGTGTGAGAGAGAGAGAGAGAGAGAGAGAGATAGAGATAGCTAGAGAGAGAGAGAGAGAGAGAGAGAGAGAGATTGCGCACGCTAATGTTAGTGTTTCTGTGTTTTGTATACTTATTGTATTGTTCTCAGCTGAGTATGTGTGCATATCTGCGAGAATGAGAACGTCTAGTGCCAGCCTAAAAGATTAAACGCAATACAGAATGTATTATTAATAATTATTCCTGAGAGACACGGCTTCGATTCTTGATTGGGATAACAAAAAGTTACGCGTTTCTTTGTGTTCCATCTTCCTGTTCCAAATCCCTATTCACATTTAAATATAAAACAAAACAAAACAAAAAACAAAAGCCATTCCCATCTTTCAACATTGACAAGAGTATTAGTTGCATAGTGTTCATAATGGATTGTTGACATTTCTTGAAGTCATTCATTACTGAGTGTCTTCTTTTTTTTTCCTTGTTGACACAGAGACATGGACACCCAGTCCCTGACAAGCACGCCCACAAAGTCACTCAAGGGATCAATGTTGAGTTTGGTTTCAAAGACATCCGCCGGCAAATCAACCAAGAGGTTATGTTTGTCCGTCCGTACGTCTGTCCGTCCATCCATCCATCCATTCATCCATCCATCCATCCATCCATGCATCAACCCACTCTTCCATCCATCCATCCATCCATCCATCCATCCATCCATCCATCCATCCATCCATCCATATCCTATCCATCCATCCATCCATCTACCCACCCGTGCATCCATCTATCCATCCAATCGTCCAACACCCACCCACTCATCCATCCACCCATCCATCCATCCATCCATCCATCCACTGTGTCATATAAACATCTCTCCCTACCCCTACCCCTGTCGCAGCTTTGGCAGCAAGACCCTCAGTTCTGTGGTGAAGATGACCATGTTGACCCGTCAGAAACCAGCACAATCCGACTCTGAGGAGGACAGGATCACACTGACCAGTCAAGACGGCCTTGACCCTGGTAAGGAACCATCACCCTTCTATGTTTGATATAGGGGGACTCGGAGAAGGGGCAGCACAAAGAACAATGCAATTTATCATGTGGTAATTTCTAAAATTAAAAGTTTGCTTCTTGAATTGGATGAAGTTTGACGCTACCTCATCTGTTGATGCTACATACTGTTATATAATTTACTTAGCAGCATGGCCAAATGGGAAGGGCGTCGGACTCAAGATCTAAAGGTCGTGGGTTCGATTCCCGATTATAGTCATGTTGTAAATGCCTTGGGAGAGCATTTTGTTCACATTTTCCTCAGTCCAAACGTCTGTAAAATGGGTTCATGGCTATAGGCAGTGGAAGATATTGTCAGAATGCCAGCGATTAGCGCCTGTAAATGGCTGCGGCACTGTATGCTTCCCAGGGAGTTGAGCAAGTTCTATAGCGATCAGGCCTGCTGGGGTATTAATAGTGTGAGGTCGCGTGAGCGGGCATAAGCCTGGATACGAGATTTATAAACCGCACTATTATTATGATATTCGCGGCATTTCCGGTGTCACCTAAATAAGAACGACCGACTGCGTGTCCATTTCGTTCCTTATGTTACACGTCGAGTCTCTGCTGTTAGCATATCCTTATGGCCCAGCTGTCTTCCTGTAGGCTACTGTACTGAACCCATGTGGCGGTACACTCACGTGAATGACAGGCTGGTGACCTGCGAAACACACCGATACCATTAGGTCCTCACATGGGCAACATATGGTGGGACTTGTAGGAAAACGCATTGCCAAAATGTTAGCATTAAATCTTGATTATTTTTTTTACCTTTTAGCCTGCAACGTGTCGCTATAGTTTGTAAGGCAGGCTGTTTTCTTCTCCCAAAGCTCCCTTAGATCACATCTTAACCATTTCCATTGCTAGCGGAATGACAGGAACCATATTTTGTTCCAATTAAAGTCCAGAACTTTCGTCTGGAGTTCAGTCGCCAGCTGATAATTCTGATATGGTCGGTGATTTACTGTGACAGTTGAATGAATTGCCTTCGCTTTTTTTTGTTGTTGTTGTTGTTTTGTAGTTTCTCATTTTGCTATTTGTTGGTCTGATTTGTTATCTCTTAAGAGTCTTGTTGAGAGAATCACTCGATTGTTGACGTCCACTCGGATACAGGTAAAAATAGGTTGTCATTAAGTAAATGGTGTTATTGAAAACTGGTGTTTGTCATTTGACTGACTTTTGTATTTTCTGGAAAATTCCATTTTCAAATGCTTAAATTATGTGAGTTTTTAGCCATTGGGTTCTGACATGAACTTCCCGTCACATTTTTTTTTTTGTTATTATATTTTTTTTTTATCTTATTTTATTTTATTTTATTATTTTATTTTATTTTATTATTTCATTTTATTTTATTTTAACATTATTTCATTTTCTATTGCACTGACTGCTGCTACTTTTGTCAACACTGTTGCTCGCGACTATTAAAAGTCCAGTAAAATGAGAATTGTGCTTGGTCAATGTCTTCACCAGACTCCAGTGATTTGGACGCTAAAGCAGCGGAAGTAGCATCCATGCTGGCACGGACCAATCGGAATTTGGACCAGGACGAGAATGCGAATAACGACATTACAATGTCACCTGGTGTTCAGGGCAAAAGGTGAGTGAGTTTTATGGAAGGAACGACAAAGACGCATGACGTCTAATGTTGTTGTTACGCAGTACGCGTGTGAGTTTTGAAATGCGGTTATTATAATGTTTCAGTCGCCAGTATATTTATTTTATTTAGATTGTTCACCATTAATATTGAAATAGCTTTCACGGCGAAATTTTGATTTATCTGAAAGAGATTTTCCGGCAATTTTCGCTGTACAAAAGTGTAGGCTATATGAATGACTTTTCTACGAGTGAGCACAGCACGCTTAGGGTTAATAGATGTTACAGGCTTTATTTTTAATTTTAAAAAGTAAGAAAAATGTGATAGCATATGTAGGCAAAGTAAGATATACTATCATATTTTGGATCATACCCTCACAAACATGTTATATTGGATCTTATCCATGCAAACATTGCTATAACTTGACCGTTTATTACCTGCCACTTAATCTGTGTTCAAACACTGTGTTCCAGGGGCAGATCTAATATAATCTCTGAGGACTCCCTGATGAAAGCTCAGGACTTTCAGGTGGGTTCAGAACACACCTTTGGGTATTTTTGTCTTTGGTGTTTATTCTTTTAGCGATAACTTATTTATTTGCCACCATTTAGCGGCCAAATGAATGACCAAATTTATGTACAATAAAAAAGATATTTGATTATGTGAAGTATTAAAAAAAAATATGATTACAAGTTTGTTTATTTAGGCGAAAGCCAATCAGATACAATATGATGTCATATCAATACAAAAGAATGAATGAAAAGGAAAAAAAAAAGAACATGTATGCATAACTGTCACTTACATTTAGTCATTGACTTCTCTGTCTCTTTCTCTCACTCTCCCACTAACATTCTCCTATCTTGTATCACTTGTAATGAAATCATTTGTATAAGAACTGTGAGCATGCGAGTGTGTCATATATTATGTCACTGCACACCATGTCCATTCGCTCTAGATCTGCACTGTTTTTGCCATTGCAGTGCTCCATATAGTATGATATTCTTTTGTAAAAGAACTGCAAATCAAGAGGCAATTGTCATTGACATTGTCATGTGAACAAAATAGATGATAATGTTCCATTAATATAATAATTGTAAGCTCGATTACCTTTCCATGTCGCCAGCGTATGTGTCTGTGTATCGTGCAGATACAGTGCACCATTTACGGGGAATATTAAAAGCAGTTGACTTCTACTATTTTTTTTAACTGTGTCGGTCTCGAGATAACATAGGACCAACATAATAGCCAATCTCTCGAGATAACATAGGACCAACATAATAGCCAATCTCCAGACTACCTATTTTAGGGCGCCATTCACCTAGTGAATTCCATATTTCACCTGTCTGTTCAAGCTCATGTAAAACTGCGCTTTCCCATATCTGTCTTGGTCTTCCTACTTTTCTTTTCCCTTGTGGGTTTCCCTCAAGCGTCATCTTGGCTAGGTCCGCGGATGGTTTTCGTACTGTGTGGCCAATTTATCCCCCCTTTTTTTTTGTCTAAAATTCTGTTCCTGGATAATTGGAAACTTGCGCATGAACGATTGGATCTCTTATTCAAAGAATTACATTAACTCTGCATTTTGAACGCTACTAAGGGTGTATTCTGCACCAATGCACTAATATAATTTTTAAGAGAATTCCATCGTTAATGCGTAAGCTCTCGGTTATCTTTACTTGGTCTTTTTCTCGTTAAGAGAATGCGTTTTATTAGCAGTTTGAATCTTTAAATGGACTGTCATTGTGTATGCTGTCAGTGTCATTAGCTTTAGGATTACAGGCACCATTAATGCATGACGTGAAGACCTGAAAAAGTAACCCTGTAACAAAAAGACTTTTAGGATCTTTCAACATTTAGTTGGAAGCAATTGTTTATCCCTACTGTACACCTTCCAACTGATTCCTCTTTACACTAAGCCTCACGTTTTAAAATGATCGACCTGATGACTCCATTACTAGGACTCTTGAAGTCAAATCATAGAGCCTCCGCTCGAAGCCATTCCCCAAACCTCCTATATACACTTGGCTCCTTTTATTTGTAACCAAAGACAGGGAAAGAGCTGCAGTTAAAAGGCACTGCGATTATCCAGTGAGGTTTATTGTACTTGGCAATTACAGTATACTTTTTTTTTTGAGAACAATCTTGCGATTTAGCGGAAGTTGTGATTAAAGTAAATCGATTGTATTTTACATAATACTGTGTCCTTTTTGGCTGTGCCAGGTGTGTGTGACAATCATCGAGGCCCGTCAGCTGGCCGGTCTGAACATGGATCCAGTGGTCTGCGTGCAGGTTGGCGACCAGAAGAAATACACGAGTGTCAAAGAGTCTACCAACTGTCCTTACTATAATGAGGTAGGCTGATTTTTCTCTTTCACGCCAAAAAAAAAAAAAAGGCACGGAAGTTCAGCATTCCGGACATAGGGTTGGAATTTGCTACTGGGTGAACTAGTCACATCTTCCTCGAAGTTAGATATACTTATATAACCGTTCATATGTCTATAAGATTTAGAAGTAAAGCCTGTCATTATTTATGAACGAAACGCTCAGGTTTGGGCTTGCCTTAATAGCCATGATGTTGGTTGTAGCCTTTGCGATAGTAGTGGTGGAAGTAGTGATGATGGTGATGATAATGGTGATGGTAGTGGAAATAATGATGATGGCAGTAAAAATAATGATGATGGCAGTAAAAATAATGATGATGGCAGTAAAAATAATGATGATGGCGACGATGAGGTGGCAATGATGGTGATTTTAGTAATGGTGGTGTTGGTAGTGGTGATGGTATGATGATGATAGTGGCGGTGGTAATGTTGCTGATGGTGGTGATAGTGATGGTGGTAGTGGTGACAATGGTGTTGTGATGGTGATGGTGAAGGTGTTGATGGTGGTGGTGGTGGTGATGAAGGTGGCGCTGTTGGTGTTAGTCATGATGGTGACTACGATGTTGGTAGTAATGATAATGGTCATGATCATGTTCGGTAGGAGGATTCCCTTTAAGCACTCATAACGATGAAATATTTTCTCTATTCCAGTATTTTGTGTTCGACTTCCACATGCCCCCACTGATGCTGTTTGACAAAATCATTTCGTTAACGGTAAGTCCCATATGGTATGATAATTAGTAGAACGTTTATCGATCTATTAAACAATTAAAATAAGTAAAGGAGAGAGAATAGAGCAGTTAGTGAAACATGGAGTGTGTATGAGAGAGAGAGAGAGAGAGAGAGAGAAAAAGAGAGAGAGAGAGAGAGAGGGAGAAAGAGAGAGAGAGAGGAAGAAGAGAGAGTAGAAAGATGCTAAGTGTTTTAAAGTTTCTTTATGACCAGGGGCATCGAGATGGAGCCGGAGGTTTCATCAAAAGGGCCCAGGCCCGTCTACTGTTTTGTGTGTAAATCTCGATCACTTTCTCTTCCCAACCCATTCTCCCCACACCTCCCCAAATTCATAGTAAAAATGGCTTTCCAAGATTTCAAATAATAGTTCAATATAAGATAAAGTGACCATCTCACAGTATTTAACATCATAGTGAAATTAAACACTGAAGGGGAAAACAAGGAAGAAATAATAATGACCACATAGTGAAATTGCCAAACCTTGAAGCCTCTGTGCTAGCTCTCGACGCTCCTGCCCATGAGACTTATCTTATCAAGACATTGGTTTTTATTCTGATGTATACTAACTCTCTATAGCCTGTTGAATCGTTTCCTGATTAGTCTTTACTCCGTACATAGCCACAACAGGACTGCACCAAGAGTCCACTGAGATTACTGACTTGATAATGTCGATGTTGACGCAGAACGTAGTGTTCCATACAATAATTGAGTTGAGGAAAGTCGGGAATAGATCTAGT
>JAWQUT010000039.1:1595797-1606493 GCA_033807755.1 Ellobium chinense | reverse complement strand
CTAGAAAAAAAAAAGAAAGAGAAACATTTTTTACTTCAGGTCCAGTAATTCCACGACTTAAGAAGAAAGTGGAATAAAAATTCCAAGCACTTTAATAGATATAACCGTTAAATGCTGTCAGTTTCATTGATCAAGGTGCCATACTTTTTTCACAGAAAAATACTTTAAAAAACATGTCAAATATGGCTTCCCGCGTCCACTTTGTTAGATGCACATTGGGCTTTCTATCGTTAAGTTAGAAATGTGGTTTAATTTTTTTTTTCAGCGGAGACATAGCCATGGGACCTAGATAGTTGAAATTCACAGCATTAGCGAACAATATCCCTCTGCTAATGTTAGCTAAATTCCAGATGTACAAAATTTGAATGATTGAACCTTACAATAGGTTGAAGTAAAGTAATGTTTATAAACTTTTAAGGGAAGGCACTACCCTTATCCAGAGACTGTAATGCACATGACTTGGTGTGCAACTTATCTCCATGTGTGCACTGGATTTATATACAAAATTGCATACCAAAGTGCTGGATGGTGCATGCTTCTCCCTCAAGGATGATGATCTTAGGACAAGTGTCATTAGCTATGGCACTAGTTGTGTGACACCAGATTTCACCCACGTCTCTTAGACACATTTATGCATTATCTGATGAAGGCTTTTCCCGAGTTTCCTGTCTAGATAAATAGTTATTTCACTAACATCAAAGGGTGTTTATAGTTTCAGATAATTCTGCGTCAAGACAATTTTTTAAAAAAGCCTTCATAGGATCATACATAAAGGTGTCTAAGATGTGTGGGTGAAACCTGGTGTCGAACAACTGGTGTCATAACTAATGACACTTTTTCTAAGATCATCACCCTTGAGGGAGAAGAATGCACCATTCAGCACTTTGGTGTGCAATTTTGTATAGAAATCCAGTGCACTCATGGGAATAAGTTGCACACCAAGTCATGTGCATTACAGTCGTTGGATAAAGGTAGTGCCTTCCCTTAAATTAAGTAAACTCTTCTTTGGCCCACTCGATAAACAGCTGATCTAGTGGCATGAAAAGGCCTAATTCCTTACAAAATTATTACGTTCTTAGATTTTTGGGCTCTTACAAAAATTGAGTTAGGTTTATTGTCGTACAACAGGTCTAAAATTCTAAACAAAGTTATACCAAATTCATATTATTTTTCTATGGAATAAAGTATTCTGCGTCAACACAGACATTTTATAAAAGAGGATCGGAAATTATTCCTTATTATACTGGATGAGCATGCGGTAGTTGAGAGAAATTTTTTATATATTATAATATAGCAAAAGCATGGGGTAGTTGAGGCATATTTTGGATCAGAATTTATCCAATATTATATTGTAAGGGTTTAAGGGAAGTATGCTATAGTTGAGCGAGATTTTGAATCAGAAATGATCCCATATTTTATTAAAAGAGTTTAAAGAAAGCATGCGGTAGTTTGGAGATATTTTGGATCAGAAATTATCGCACATTGTATTATAAGGTTTTAAGAAAGAATGGGTAACTGAGAAATATTTAAGATCAAAAGTGTTGTAATATTATATTGTACGGGTTTGAGGAAAGTATGCAGTAGTTAGGAAATATTTTGTATCAGAAAAAGAAATAATATATATAGGGAAATTTATGAGACCTCTTGTTAAGTCAGAAAAGAAAACACAATGTAAATCATGCATGCAGGTAGTGTGAGGATGATACTCTACACTTGTGCTGCGTCAGATAACCAAGAGCTTGCGCATTAACGATGGGGTCTCCTACCATTGTCAGAATTACTTTACCTCTGCATGTTGAATGCTATTAAGGATGTATTCAGCATCATTAGACTACTGTAATTCTTACAGTGATAGGGGATCCCATCCCATCGTTTATGCGCAAGCTCGCAAACAAAAAGTGACCTGTCGATGCCACCATGTTCTGTTGGAAGGAGCACTCACCTATTAAGGGACCGGAAAACGGGCAGACGTGTAATTTTCTAGACCCAGTTTTAAAAGAATTTGAATGACATTTCAGATATTCCAAAAAATATATAAAAAATTGTGAGTGTCGGCTTGCAGCAAGAAAACAATTAACTTTTTAGAGCCCACGGTAATGTTTTCACGTATCTCCCATGCCGGGGATTTCACCGCGTTCATCCTTAGTACAAGGGTTTTGAGTAATGCAGCAGGAACGTTTACTGAAATTTAAAGACATTTAAACATCGGAAATGGAATTGCTGCTTCAAAGCAGACTTACAGAGTAACTGATAGGATCATATGATTATTTCAAATGCCTTTACCAATAATTGAGAGCTTGCGCATTAGCGATGGGATCCCGTAGTATCCTAAGAATTACAGTGTATTATAATATCTGCATTCAGCACCGCGACGCTAGTTAAATTTCACGATGATAAGATTTCGTGCCATAATTTTTGCGCAAACTCTCAAATATCGCCTTTTAAATAGGTAATAATAGATATAGCTAAGTATGTACTGGTTATCAGGGGCCTCGCCTGAAAGGAATAATAAAATTATGATACTGAAATCAGAATACTTTCTTGGAAAAAAGTGACACTATACTCAGTAGTTTACTTTGTATAGCGGGTGCGTAATTTGTCTAAGATCAAATCTACATCCCTGAGGCGGTATGCATAATCCGTACATTAGTTAACATACTGCGTTAACTACAGTGAACACTACTAATGGTTTGGGAGTTTCGTGTGGTTATCGCAGGGCGTTAATTAACGTGAGGATCATGCATACGGCTATTGATTGTTATCGTGGCTAATGTATTAGACGTTGACTCAGTAGGTAGTGGTTTACCTGATTGTTTCTGTAGAACTAGATACGAAGTTATAGTCCCTTGTATAACTTACGTTTGTTTGTTTCTATTTTTAAAGTTATATTGTCTTGTTTCCACTGTGGTAGTAGAGTGTTCTAACCAGCTTGTTTTTCCGAGATGCCAGTTGTTGTTTTTTTTTCTGTTTAGAGCCAGTGTTATATCGGGAAAAAGAGATCTATTGACGTCAGAAAAATTATATTGATTGTGAATGTAAAAATCTATTGACGTCAGAAAAATTATATTGATTGTGAATGTAAAATCACATACAACGCATGCTGCAAGAAAACAGCCAGACATTATGGCTCGTTCATACATACATTTTTTATGGTTTACCCAAAACATTTTTTGTCCACACAAGCGAAGCTTATGTTTAGGCACCTGTTTTGACTAGACACCGTCGTCATTGTTGTTGTTGTTGTTGTTGTTTTTGTTGTTGTTGCTGTTGTTGTTGTTGCTGTTGTTGTCGCTGACCTTGACCCTGAGCATCTTGTCGTCCAATGGATTTAGGTCCTCCACTCCCGCAATTTCCTGCGGTCTGGCACCATAGTGGGCAGCTTCAAGTTAGATGTCGCCACTGTGTACAGGGCACTCGGTAGTTGGCATGGCACTTTTCTTCTTGCCTTTTCCTCTCCAGTTTCGTATTGTTTCCATCAATATTTTGTACACGTTTACATTTTTTAAAGGTGTTTTATCTTCCGGCTCTCATGTCCGTGCAACTGCCCTTTTATCGTCCAAACTCAAATCTTTTCTTCCTCTCTCTTATCTCCACCCCAACCACCTGCCAAAAAAAAAAAAAAAACTATTACCGAAAAAGAACTTTCCTCCGCAATTTCATGTCTCTCCGTGAATATTATTTTGTTTTGAAGGCTATAATGGCGTTCGCTCTTGGAAATAATAGTTTTGGGCTTTTTTATTTTTTCATGTGAAATGAAATGCGATTTGTGTCCCTTTGTACATAGCTACCGGAGCGCTAAATTTTCTTCCTCTGCGTTTCCTCAAACTGATGTGTGTTTGCTGTCAGCTCCATCTTCCCTCCTCTATGAGCCTTTCGAGCCGTCTCTCTCCTTGTTTTGTTTCACAGCCTATCCCCTTCACATATTTACATTTTTGTAATTGTTGATGGCACTTATCACTGCATGTTTTTGTTTTTTTTTATTCTGGAATCTTGCAAATTCAGCGTATTCTTGATTTTTTTTAATGGCACTTGAATTTTCATGGAGTACTTTGTTCGATTTCTATTTTTATTTTCTTCAAATTTCAGCCTCTCGTGTCCCCACCCGCATTCTATTTTAAAAGTATATCTCACTGTTTGATAATCCCCATTCCCTAGACTGTCCTTATCCTGTAATGAATCCTGAGTCAGGCTTAGCTGTATCTCATGTGCTGTCACGCTGCATGTGCAATATCTGAAGACGGAAAATTAATCATACGAGTATGGTCGAATTCGGCAAAAGCTGCAGTTTTCTAAGTTGAGGCCCTTATCCATAGACAACATTAATTAATGAACTTGCAATTGTCTTGTTTGAGATCAGATGACTACTTAGGTCTTCCAATGTGACAAATATTATTTTGGCGTAACTTTAGGCTGAAAATGACTCTTGACGTAAGTCCTGTATCATTGTCTGGCAAAGTATGTTTTGCACAGTTTTGCCACAGAGAGAAAAATCGATAGATGTTATTGGAGTTGACATCAAAATCTCGTAAGCCACAAAAACAGCCGAGAAACTTTTGAGCCAAAGCTTGCCTTAAGCAAGCATTTCGCTACCAACAGATCATAACTAGAAAGCCTAGGTCTTCGTCATGGCTTTTGAAGTTCCTAGTTCCATTTCAAACTTTCAAAGCTTTTACCTCATAAGACCTTCTTAGGATTCAAATGCTGTCTTGAACAAGCACAGGTGACTCGTCTTTGTGTAATTGTAGTCTCTTATCAACTAGACCGTGCATAAATAAACCCGGAAATTTACAAAAACAAAAAAAAAACAAAAAAACACAACTTCTGCGAGAAGAATGTGTGATTTGAAATATTAACTTTCACCGGCTTATGATGGATCTGTATTTCCGGATTAATTAATGGAACACAATATTCGGAAGACAATCAAACTCAAAATGGTGACTGAGTATCGTTGAATTTGATTGGCTGCTTCCTTTTGATGTTTTCTTTTCATTTGCCGACAGGCGTCTTCTTCCAGGTTTATTTATGCAAGGAACTTGACATAGTCTTTTATGTAGATTTTATACTAGTCTTGGATGTTATAGCATGTCTTACCATTATTACCGTTGTGAGACGTGCATCATATTTCGCTCTCTGCTCCTGAGAATGCTGTATGTCGTTATCCCACTGTATGACTCAGCATGACACAACTTGACAATAGGCAAGGGTTTCCCTTTGTTTAACCCCCCTCGCCTGCACCATCAGCACAGCACCAAAATGCTGTCTTACGTAGCTAAGCTTTGCTATGAACCCGTCCCTGCCTCCCCTCTTCAGGTGTGCCAGTCTGGGCGAATTCTGAAGACGTCTCGAGTGCTGGGTGCCTATAAACTCGATGTGGCCACGGTGTACGCGCAGCAAGGTACTCATCTTGACCACCATCTCACCCACTCACCCACCCACCCACCTACCATCGCCATTATTATTAATACGGTCATGGTATCTGCTAACAAAATTATAGAATCTAACTTATGTTCTAAGGCTTGCAACATTTTAAAACCAGTGTGAAATTCCAACAAGCAGGCTGCAGTCTCTTTGCTGTCAATTCTTAGAAATGCACCGCTGAGACGAATGCGTATAAGAATTTTGTTGTTGTTGTTGTTTTGAACACTCAATAGACCCTGTCGTTTTATGCGGCTTCTGTCATTTTTAATCTTAATCTTTATTCCTGTGTTACAATGATGTAATCAAAATATGATACGCTGTATTACCTGTCCTGTCCACTCTGTCTGCTCTTGTGGGCAACGTATATTTTTTCCAAAAGTCTGCAGCTTCCCTTTGCAGTTGCACTACCTCATGAAAGTTTGCCATTATGGTAAATGCAACATTCCGGTATATTTTGAAGAATGTTATGTCAATGATCGAGTGATTTCTCTCCTCGTCTTCTCTAATTCCCAGAATAAAACATTTAAGTTACTATACGCATTGTTGTCCGGGAGTTTTGAATAAGGATGACATAGATTTATCCTGATTATCATTTGGTATGAAATGTGTGCCTTCATTTGACTGACTGTGTTATCATGCAGTTATTTCAGGCATTCTAATGAGAATTTTCGCTGAGAGTGGCAGGAGTAGACAAGCAATCCAAAAGACTTTAGCGATATTATAGGGTTAAATGCCAAATGACGCAATTTTACAGCCATACATGCAGCTATTTTAAGGCATTCTAGTGAGAATTTTCGCTGAGCGTGGCACAAGTAGACAAGCATTCCAAAGGACATTAGTGATATTAAAGGGTTAAGAAGCCAGATGACGCAATTTTACAGCCATACCGGATATAGCAATTTAGCAAACCGGACTGTAAAGACATGTACGGAACTCTCTTCATACCTGACTGCCTTTCTTTGGATGGTTTTGAATCATATTGTTGCCGATTTATCAGTTATCTGCTTCGGTCTAGCTCTGTCCACTTTACTTTTATAAATGTTTCTTTATCTTTCAATTCAAATTTCTTTGCGGGTTTTTGGCTGCATCAATATACTCTACTTTTTTTTTTCCAGGTCTCTTTCTATTCAAGTCACTTGATTTCTGAACAAAACTTTTTTTGGTGCTGGTGTTTTCTTTTAAAAATTTTCCCAGTTTGTCTTCGTACTCCTGCCCTATGTTTTCTCCCTTTGAAAACTTCATCACCACCATCATCATCGCTGTTTCCTTCAACACCACCACCATCACCACCATTACCACCATCACTACCACTTTCACCATCTCCACCATCAACTTCACCAGCTATTTTGGTATTTCTGACTTTAAATTAAGATGATGTTTCGATAAGAGAATAGATAGTATTGAGAATAAGGCTAGTAATATAAAACAAGTTAGTATACAATATACTACACTACACGATAGTTTTTTCTTTAAAGATTTAAAGTGCATTTCAAAATAGTGTTAACAACTCTTCTCATTCAGAGGAGACATACTGTTGCCAAAAATACTTTTTCTTGAATATTATTTTAGTGCTTGTAACAACATTATTATGATGCCCTGCCATTTCTTGTCAAATGTCGTGCCACATTTGCAGAAGCATTCAACTTAAAGGAAAATGTCATTCCTTAAATAGTTCTGTGCTTTAAGATGCACACTTCAGTATTCCATCGAAATGTCATTTACCTTTAGAAGTGATCGTCTGTGGCCGTATGCATAAGTATTTATACCTTTATTTGCGCACTGCGGTAACTACCGGGAAAAACAGTTATTGTTCTGGAGTTTCCCGTAATCTTAGCAGTGCGCAAGTTTACGTAAAGATAATGCGCACGGCCACTGATATGAACGTTAAACGTGATATTCTTAAGTTCAAAGCACACAGAGGTCATATACCTGGCAGTAAGCAGTTTGCTTTATGCAAAGATAATAGCAGTACACTGTACAAGAAAAGGCCCAAACACCAAACTTTGAATGCCATTATGGCAGGCATTAACATGCTCAATACAGTATTACAAGGGAATATGAAGTACAGAGCTTTATCTTATTTAAAACTGATGTGTTTCCATCCATAGATGAGATCTAACTTTGTGACTTATTCAAGGGAATTCATCCTGAGTTCCTGAAATATTTGTTTTTTTAAATAGGGCTTTTAGTCCTACGGGAAGTTAACAAAAACCTATGAAAATTGGACTTAACGGAACTGATATCTAGCTTTGAGTACTTTAGATTTTCTTTGTTCAGTTTGGTAGCTTTGCAAAATTTCACCATGCCTCTTGAAATAATGATGTTCGTTTGTTAACCATTACATGGTGATTACCTCCTTTAGATCACCAGTTCTATCACAAATGGGCCATGCTGATGGACCCAGATGACATCAATGGCGGGGTCAAAGGTTACCTCAAGTGTGACATTGCAGTCATTGGCAAAGGAGATTCCATCAAGGTATGGCGATATATCTGTCTGTCTGTCTGCCTGTCTCCCTTTCTTTTCTTCTTCAACGTTTGTATCATTATAAACTTATCAAAATGTGGAAGATTTAGCTGGCCTCTGTAAGTGAAGCCAGTAGCAAAGATCAGAACTAGCACTGGCTAATAGAAGTAATACAAGCAAGGGAGGGAAGACCAATCATGCTCTTCGTCCCTTGAAAGCACATTGCATTATATAATGCCACAACACTGCCAGCAACAGCCAATGGCTAACAGGGAAACTCACAAAGGAAAAATTAAATGGAACGCTTGCAGTTTCAACAGTTCCAGTGACCTTTATAACCAGTATCTACCTCCATCCAGAGAGAGAAATCGAGGTCATCTTCAACATTCAGGGTTCATTCTAAAATTTCGAAAATTTATAATGATAAACGACGATTTCTTACTGTTTTTGATAGACGCTTCAATGAGCCCTGGAGTTCGTGGTGAGGGNGGGGGGGGGGGGGGTGGAAGGGGGGCAGGTGTGTCTTTTCTTCTTGCAACAGTTCCCTCTGCCCTCTCACATTTGCTTTAGATACCCGACTTTAATACGTGGAAAAAGTCCATTGCAATGAAGAACGGCCATACGTTTATAATGAAATTGAAATAGTCTAAGGATTGAACACCTCTGCTTTATACAGCTTTGATCAATATTAAAGTTAAAGGCCCAGGAAAGCCGATGGGTGCATTCTATAACATCATTTCAAGTTGAAGCTGTTCAAAGTTTAAGACCATTTATGTTTTTCATTCTTATCACAGGTCCCTCCAAAATCTGACAAAGAAGATGATGACATTGAAGCGTAAGTAGAAACAAATGATAAGTCTGTTCTCTCGATGTCTTGGAGTGGAAGGGTTGATAGTGGTTTTCCATTCTGTCTGCGTTAACAGCACATTGCTCGCAAAATTTTTGTGGTGAGATAATGCCTCGGTTTGTGTAATAACGAGATAGAGTTGATTTATAAAGCACATGTAATGCATGCTGAAAAAGAAGAAATACTAGGAACATTTGTTAAAGTGGCTGAAATTGTAATTATTGAGCACCATTTAACATCGCAGTGGAAATACTACTGTCGTAAATTCTTGAGATCATTATTGGACTTAAGACAGTATTAATCCAGGGCGGCGAAAGGTCACTTCCAAATAAAGAATTAACCAGTTCTAATCTACACCAATGTGCCCTCTAAACAGAGGAACTAAAAATAAACTTTCTTTTGGGTTAAGGTTAAGCCTCATTCTCCTCTGTCCCGTCGCTTTACAATCAAGTCCCTTTACTCCCACAACTACATAAGAGAACTCTATCGCCATTTCAATGGCACGTCGGTTGTCCACATCTGGCCTTTTGTCGTGACAGCACCAATTCGTTGACTAGTCTAAGACTAGATAAATGTATCATTACCAAAGCTGTGCTTTGCTGTGAGATAGTCATACTTCTTGTCTCCACAGTAATCTCCTGCTTCCCGATGGAGTTCCCGCTGACAGACAGAAGGCCCGTTATGTTATCAAGGTCTACAAAGCAGAGGGTCTGCCCAAGATGAACACCGGAATCATGGCCAACGTCAAGAAAGCCTTCACTGGTGAGAACAGAGACCTGGCTGACCCATACGTTGAAGTGCATTTTGCTGGGCACAAGGTGAGTACCGTATGTCCATGAAGAGAGAGTGGTCAGTGAACACTGGTAATCCTCACCACCTTGAAGAATCATGGGCAGTGGAGCTTGACAGACCATTATCCTCAACAGTTAATCTTTTATCGGTTGTGGTAGGCAAGAATGGTACAACAGTGATTGAGCCAGTGCTATATAGGTGTCGCTTAAAGTCTTATATAGCATCGTCTTCTATTATTTTCATCTTGCTTCAAAAGTAAACCCCGAAAACAGTTAGGCATGAGTCAAACGAAATGAAATGCTGTACCAGAAACAGCAGCTGTGCAGTCAGTCAGATTTCTAGATACATGGTGCTGGTGACTGTTTTGGATTTCGCATTCCTGCTCCTGAAGATAAGTTCCGAAGTATAGCAACAAATATAATTATGTAAGAAAAAGAAAGCAAACGCTTAAGACAACAACAGCCAGTCAAATTCTATGATGAGTGACACTGGTCGCCATTTTAAACAATGTGTCATACTGTCATGAATAAACCCAGAAGTAATAAACATGTATTAACCAGTGAAAAGCAATGTTAAAAAAAAAAAAGCAACAACCAATCAATAAGTCAAATTCTATGATACGTTACTCGGGTCGCCATTTAATCTTTGTGTTCACACTGTCAGAACCCAAAAGTCACACACATGTATCAATGACACCAGTGTTCACAACAGCAACAACTAATCAGATTTCTCGATTAATGACGTTGTTCACCATTTTGATTTTAACTGTCTCACAAAATGAGTACCAATGTTTAAAACATCAACAACCATTCAGATTTTTCGATTAGTAGCACTGTTTACCATATTGATTATAATTTGTCTTACAAAAGGTGTGGGCCTATTTCTTGGTTTATTCATACACTGTCGTTGTCCCTCAGGGTAAGACCACAGTAAAGAAAGGCTGCTACGAGCCAATCTGGAATGAACAAGTTGTCTTCACTGAGATGTTTCCCCCTCTGTGCCGGAGAATCAGGATTCAGCTCCGTGACAGTGACAGCGTCAACGATGACATCATAGGGACACACTTCATTGACTTGTCCTCCATATCCAATGAGGGCGAGAAAGGTGAATATGTCTACTCACGTAACATAACGTCACGCTCATTCCACATTTTGCGTACGTCATTTTTTACTC
>JAWQUT010000039.1:1573607-1585125 GCA_033807755.1 Ellobium chinense | reverse complement strand
TGTTGTTCTTGTGAATGTCTGTGCTGTGATCATGTGCTGTGATGTGTACAGGGCTGCTAGGTTGCATTATTCTGTGAACTGGCTGAGATTCCATGTTGTTATGGTGAAGAGTTTTGTGATACTTGATTCTGAGCTTGCTGGGGTCACCTCTTGACAACACATTAGCTTTAAGCTCATTTGCTTTTTTTTTCCAAATCAAAAGATAATTGATAACATTGATATTGGATTATAATTGCTATTTTTTTTTTTTGGAAAATATTTGATGTATTTTTCTTTGACAGCAGGTGTGAAATTGTATTGAACTGATTAAAACAGGTGATGAGATTTCTCTGTTATGCTCCCCAAATTCACCATATTATGACATGTAATAACTGTTCGAAGACCATCAGTGGCATCTACAGTGCCACACTCTTGCGAATGACATGTTCAGTCATGTCATTGCTGAGGTGAATTTTTACTAGTGCACACAGAACACACAATTTCCTGGTCATTTGAAAGAGGACATTTATGACAAGAATGACTGAAGATATAGGCCTAAGCGGACTGAAATATTTTAGATGATGGAAATTAAACAATTTCTGGGTCTGACTAAATATTGCCTTAAGCTATTGGTCATTTTACAAATGAATTCATGACACACTGTCTTTGAAATTTCATTACTTTGTTTGGTGAGCGAGCATACAAAATTTATCCATGTCCCACTGTTAAGTGTCAGCATATTCATGATATTCATAACTATACAAGTAGCTCCACTATCTTCATGAGACCCTTTCTCTGTGTGTTGTACTTTTTGTTGAATATAATACAACTGCTATCATTTCTGAACTCGAAGTTTTGTCCTCTTTATCTGTGCATAGTATATTATATGTCATTATGTCAAATACACACTACATTATGCAAAAAAACACATACTCACATCCATACACAAGCACACACAGATGTTATTGTTCTCTGTAATTTAATATTTATCTATGTTCACTATAATTTCCAAATATACAAAGTTTATCCCAAATGATTTAGCAATGTATACTTTTCATCAGGTGTGTTAATTTCGTGTATAATTTTATACCCATGCTTCTTTCTCTTGACCGTAACATTGACCTAATGTCATTTGGTCTGACCTTAGCTTGGCCGTGACCTCATTACCCCATTGTTCTTTTCACTTTTGCCTTTTTTGCTAGAAACCCTTCGAGGAATCGGATCTGAAAGCTGCGTATCAGACACCTCCTTATGCTCGAAAGTCCATTTTGCCGGTACCCCACTCTCTGTTGACGTTTGCTGCATTTTAGTTTGAAAATACCTTAACCCGTCTACAGCACTATATAGTATATCTTTTTTGTTTCTTGCACGGGGATGGGACTTTCATGATTTCACAAAATCTCAGCAATCTTTGAATATCTCATGTACTTCTGTTTTTGCTAATATCTAAAAATTTTAAATCTTACACTTTAATATCTGATTTCCTAAATGGCAAGTTATTAATTTTAACAATTTATTTTAAGTTTGCAAACTTTCAGTAACTGTTTTTTTTTCTAACCTTCCAAATGTCTGAATTTTCAAAATTTCAAGAATTTTTAAAGATTTCAAACTCTTTTGAATGGACTGAATTTCAGTAATTTCTCAGGTTGTCAGCACATATTGCGTTCCTATACAATTTTCCACTGATCCGCATGCCAGTGTTCTGAAATGTTATAAGCTATTCCATCCCTGTGTTTAGAAATGTGCCTTTTAACACACCTTGTTAACCATGCTTTTTTTGTATATTATCTGTTATACAATATTGTCATTGTAATTATATGATTCTAATGGTATCATAATTTATTGTGTGACAAGCATAACACTTTCGATTTCTTTCTTATTCAACTTTTTAAATAATGTCACAAGCACACAGTCCACTTTTCCACCACACCTTCATCAGTTCAGTCTTAAAAGCCATTCTGTCCAGAGTTAATAGTTTAGTGTAATGTCTCTTAAATCAGTGATATAGTAGTTCTAGTATTCAACCTACTTACAACACTAACACTTCCAGTGTTTAGTCCATCTTCTTTGTTTTTAATTTTGTTATTGTCATAGACTTATACTTCTTAAACAATTACGAAAACGTTAGATTTGGAAAATATTCCGTATTTCATTAATTTGTGTGAAATAGGAAACCCCTTGGAACATTTCTTTAATTTGTGTGAAACAGAAAACCTCTTGGTTTAATTGTCTTATATTTTAATTAAGATACGCTAGGTTTTCACGTCATGGCTGTTAGGTTTTTTAGTTTGAAAGCTATTCTTAGTTTCCAACTTGTTGTTAGGCTTGCTAGAATACAGACCTAATGAAGTGGTTGTTGAGAATCAGTTACTCTTTACTTTGTTTTGAGGAAGAAATGTAGTTTAACTCTTTCATGTCATTAAAAAATTAACTGTCTATGGAAGAGGTCACTAATCTTTTGTAGTACAGTATTATGAAATACATCCCTGGCCCTGTTGTGCATTTCATTTCTAGATAGATGAGTTTATCTTATGTATCGCAGAGAGGATTAGGTTCTCTAGATATGTCTGTTCATGTCACCTACTCATGTATATTATGGCGTGTAGACAATTTCAAAACCGCTTTATTTATCATTCTCTCATATTTTCTACATTGTGTAATACAAACAGCTGCAAACATTATTTCTTGACAGTTTACCAGTGATACCTACTCCTCATTTTCCTGCTTTAAGTCTCAATCAGTTTTCTAAAATTCACCTTATAAATCAACTTAAAAATTTGATCATGTACGGAACATTACCATGCACAGAGCACAAACATTCAGTATTTCATTGTTTTACGTATTCGTTTCATTTTATCATGAAGTCTTACTTTTTGAATATATAATTTGAAAATATTCACAGTTTTCACCTTCTAACCTTTTTTGCCTCCCTAGCTGTTAATCCACCACTGTTTCAGCTTTTTTTTTATGCAGCACTCTTTTAAGTGGCTAGATGTAGCTTGTCAGCTTAGTGCTTGGTAATACTTGTGGCAGTGCCCGCCTCTTAGATATGGAAGTCAATGCTTTAGTGTTCTTTTCATATGCTAGATAAACATAGTTCATTAAACTGGTGTTAGCACATGGACTGATGTTGCACTGGCTCATAAAAAAACGGCTGATGAAATTTTTGTTTGCCACATTCAGGGTGTGAAGATGCCAATATATTTTTTTCAGCTGTCGGCTATACAATATAGTGTTTTACATTCTTCATTAACTTTTCAAGAGGTCCATGCTAACTATTTTGCAACTATATTCCTCCAAAGTTTGACATAGGAAGCCAGGTACTATTGGCATCTTCAAACCTCAAGGCAACAACGGGCTCAGATTCATGGTTTTGAAGCATCAGAATCATCTGGTCAGCGTAAGCAGTGACAATCATACTCAACTGGATGAATGAATACGGTTAATTCTGCTTAATTACAATCCACTCAACTGCACTTTTCACTTACACAATATTTCAGCCTAATGGCAAAATGTAAAAGAAAGCAACTGCAAACTTGTTTACTAGCTTAATGGCAGACTTTTTACCGGAGGAATAGTGACAAAAGAGAGCGACTGAAATAACACATGTGAAACATCCGTAGGCATTTCATACAAGTAACTGACCTACACTTGTGGATCATCCTAAAGTGATTACCTCCCTCCCATGTGCTACATATAAGCAAAGTTGATGCGGGAGACGTCAAAATAGATTTCATTGATTAAGAAGATCTACTGCTACATCCTCATTAAAGTTGCCATAGAAAGTATCGTAACAGTGCCAGCAAACTTTTTAACTCCTTGAATGGCAATGTGGCCTTGAATATTTACTAGTAAAGTAGACTAACACGACAGCAAGTTTTGAGAAACCTGAACCACCATCTTTAATCAGGGGCATTAACTCTTGTCTTCTTATGCTTTCCCGCAGTTGGCTGCCTTTGGAGATTCAGCTGGTCAAGATTTACCTCCCATGGAACTGCCAGCTCAGGAAAAAGACAGGGGGCCAATTATGCCTGTACCCAAGGGGATACGCCCTATACTCAGCAAACACAGAATAGAGGTATTCATTGGCATACAGTTATCAACTCACGCTTACAACTCTTCAATAGGATCGTTAATATTTTTTGTGCTTATGACTTGTCTGTCACTAGCTACAAATTCAAGCCCAGACCGGCCATTCTTCGAGCAAAGACTTGTTGTTGTGTTTTTGAGAAAATTAAATATTGATGCTTACCCACAGCCTCTGTGACGTGTGCAGCATTAAAGTCATTTCTCATTTTAGTCATTCGTTAATATCAGAGTACTGTGTTTTTGAAATTTTGAACCAAGCTCTAACTCTGAGCAATAAGCTCATGCAGCCATTTCAGTTTTCATCAGTGTGTGCTTCAGATGTCCTATCACTGGTCAGCGAAGATGAGTATTACTGGACTCTGCCATGCTGGTATCTCAATCGACGCCCATTATGAAATATCTGGGATGTCCAAAACTTTTTTCAGATGAAGCATATTTCATAATATTCGAAGGACCATTCCAACTCACAGTAATTTCAGGATATCTAAAAAAGGGTGTCATGTGATGACGTTGTGCTTATGTGAATTCTAATTCTGTAAATAATTTATGTAAAGCTCCAATTCGGTAGATATGACTTGAGAAGGTAAAGTTGGGGTAAAAACGGTAAAAATCCATCGCTGGTAAAAAAAAAATGCCCTGGTTCCACAGGTCCTGTTCTGGGGTGTTCGTGATCTGAAGCGGGTGCAGCTCCAGTCTGTGGACCGGCCTCGTATTGACATCGAGTGTGCTGGTCACGTGCTGTCATCCTCCGTTGTCCTAAACTACAAGAAGAACCCCAACTTCTGCGTGCCCGTCAAATACTTTGATGTGGTAAGCTAAATACACTGTTGCATGTTATATAACTTGTGAGCACCTAGGGCGTGAGGTGAACAAGTAAGAACACGAGACGCCCTAAACAGCTTCACATAAAGATTTAACCATATTCATACGATTGATCTTATCAAAGGAGTGGCGGTCCAGGAAAACCGGTCACAATGGAAAAATTTTGGAAATTTAGATATTATTGTGTCTGAATTCTTCATTTATTTCCAAATAGTATGCTTTTTTTCTAAGTTTTATTATCATTAAAAACTGAGATAAGCATGTCTGAAGTTCCAGAATGAAGGATCTTAAAACTGGGAAAACTGGCTTCAAACCAGGCAATTAATTAAACGTATTTATGTGCAAAATAACGAAGTCAAAACATCTGAAGGAGAAAGATAAAACGTTGATGAATGTGATGGTGAAAGAAACTCGATTTCCCACCTCAATAGAAAAATCACTTTGTTTTGCAGTTAGCGTAAAAACTTGATCAGCAACTTCCTTCAGATGCTCCTGGGTCGCCACACAAATTATTATTTTTGGAGTTTGTAAAATGTTATGGTAAAAAGCTATCTTTGTTTCGAATAAGAGAATTTTCATTCTGCTGGAGCATATTTACTTCGAATAGCATCTCAGAGCTAAATGTATGGAAACAAGAGAGTGTGAATTTTGGTACCACTGCAATCACAAAAGATTGCGGTTGGGAGTTTTAGTCTTTACCTGTGTAACACCACATGTGTTTCTCTTAATATTTGGCATCACTTTTCAAAAATTTCAGGAACTTCCAGAGAACGAGCTGTACTGTCCTCCCATCACCATCCGCTGTGTAGACTGTCGCAGCTTTGGTCGGTTCACCCTAGTGGGCACCCATGTCATCAGCAATCTACACAAGTTTATGTATGTACCTACAACAAAACACGCCAAAAACGCCCTGCAGAAACTCTTCCCATGTGAGTAGCCACTGACCGTATATGTATTTGATGTTTGTGAGCAGGATTGTGCTATGACCAGCTTAATGACAGATTGAGATAATGGCGACGACGTGTAATAAAACTGATCTTGCAATGGGAGAGAATAGTGCAGTGAAAGAAGGATAAAAGAATAACAAATGATGACAAGCAGCACGAATAATGGCAGCATTTGTGTAGATTGAATATCTCATTATTCCAACAGACCGTTTCTCAGAAATGATCAGGTGGTATGAAAATATATATACGCTGTTTAAAGGTTTAGAAAAAAATGTGGAATTTTTCAAGCTATGAAGCTACCCCTGTCCTTTTGAGGACATTTCAGTCCATTTTAGAGAAAAGAGATCTCTATTCTTATTCACCATGTTATGAACATGTTTTGAACATCAAACATTGCTACAATGTACATCTCCTTCATAACAACATTTGTTCAAACACGTACATCAATCCATGATTGAAGCCCCATTTTGATTTAAAAAAAAACAAGATGGCATTCAGTTTGGAATTCGTTCTATTCAACTTTGGTCGCTTTCTACTCCTCTCAGAAATGTTTATACCAATCCGCCACCCTCTTCTTTCCTCCTCCTTAGTGAAAGGCATAGATGATGTGAAGGTGATTCCATCTGGCTCTCCTGTCTCCGTCAAGTCAGAAGATGTGGCTATCAGTGTGGACGAAAACCTGCCACTTATACACAGGGAGCAATACATCACTATAGATGCTGTAAGTTGCTGTACCAGAGGTGGTCGCTGTTGTTGTTGTTGTTGTTGCTGCTGCTGCTGCTGCTGCTGCTGCTGCTGCTGCTGCTGCTGCTGCTGCTGCTGTTGCTGGGGACGATGTTAATTCTTTGGTATCATCACAATACATAAAGATGATAAATCTGCCGTGACAGACATAAAAGATTTTGTTGTTTCTCCATCAGCTGTGGATGAATAGCTTTGACTCGATGTGTGATACTGGATATGTGCTCATTCACCTCAATGCATGCTTGGAATTGTCTTTCCAAGAAGTGGCAAATGTGTGTGTGAGTGTCATGCTGATAGCTGGAAGCAAGTTTCCATAAATGGCACCAGTAGCTGTCGTTGATTTGGTTGTTAGTCTTGACGTCGCTATAATGGTTTGTTTCATTTGATGGTGGCAGTGATGATGGTGATGGTGATAAAAAGATCGGTAGCTTACTTCAAAACCTTCATTTTGGGCAACTTCAGCAGTTACTCCAGTCACGTTAATTTTGACCATGTGTAGATGTGTAACCGGGTGGAGAGGAATATTATATTCTTCCATTCTTATCACTGGGATGGAATGTGAGCCCAGTCTGGTGACTGTTTAGCTGTTATCCTTGATTATGGGAAATTTGCCTTTGGGGATTTTACAAAAATACTGTCAAAGATTAAATTTATCTACCACTAGAAAATTTCCTGTCCCTACCGGGGATCGAACCCAGGGTCTCTCAGCTTGCAAGTCTGAACGTGCAATCACTATACCATAGCGATGCTAACTTCACAGTAACTTAAACCTTAAATACCTTCTGCCTGAATATGTTTCCTAACTTCCACGTGTGAGCCTAGTGTTCACCCGTGACCCTAACACACCTCCCATGGTGCTCCTGTTACAACAGATGATGAAGTTTCTTGATCTAAAGATATAATTTCAACATGTCTGTGGTTTTCAGGGTCCAGCCGCCAAAGATCAGAAGGATTCAGACAACAAAAAGAAAAAGAAGAAAGGAACGATGGACGACGACGAGCCAGACATGGATGCCCTGGATTGGTGGAGCAAATACTTTGCTTCTGTTGAGACGATGATCAGGGTGAGTCAGTGATGAGCTCATGAATGATACTCATCTGCTTTCAGTGCTAAATCGTGCTGTCTGCAAAATATGTCCTTTTACATACCTAGTCTTGTCTTTGCTTTCTGTTTCTCTTTGTACCCTTTGTGAATAGATCCAGCTTTGCCGCCCACTACCTTAGTAATTTGTTCTTTCACATATTTTCAACATTATTATTACGCTGCTGCGGTGTCTACTTTTACTGTAATCTTTACACCTACTAAGAAAAATTTTATGCATATTTTGTAAAGATAGTCAGTAACAGTGCTGGTATGTTGGTTGTATTTACTGAGCCTTAGAGTGGTGGCTTTATTCAAATATTAGAATAATCAGTGTTACGAATTTCCAACAAGATTCATGATTATGGAAAGCGAAAAGAAAAATTGGTGCCATTCCAAATGTGGCTTAAATCAAGCTGTATGCATTATTTATACATACCAGCGAAACGTTCCTAAATCGAAATCTCTGCATTTTTTTACCCTCACGCAAAAGACATCCACTGGATTTTCCAGTTTGTAAGCAAGGTCTTCTCATTTACTTTTACCCCTCTATCCCTGGCAGTTTTTGTTCTAGTTGTGTCCCTTGCCTTACGTAGCTAATTATCCCCCTTGTGTCTGTGCAGGCGGATGGTGCTAATGATGAGGTAACGCCATTCTCTTGATTTACAATTTTGTTTCTTATATTTTTTGCACAAAACTTTGACTTTTTATTTGAAGCGGGAAGATCATCTCGAGTTGGTTGGAAGCGTAGGACACATTTATTTCTTGGAAAAAGAAACTACCCTCTAAATGGAAGCAATTAAAAGTTTGCAGCATGAATACCAAGTGAACATTTTGAATGTGTGTCGTGAGACCTTTTTTAAATTATGAGAGGGTGAGCAATGGTGTGGCTAAGAATGAGCACGCCACTTCCTACCTCCCCAACATCTCCTTACATCAGCTAGCCCTTATCGGGTCTGCAAGGATATAGTAAGCATAGTGGCAGTCAACGCACGGTTTGTTACTTTGTACCTCTTTATCACGGACTCCTCATGCATAACTCTTGTGAATATTCTGGAATACTACGTACATGAGCATGAACAAGACACAATGCATGCATCTCTTGCAATCGCTGTTTGTGAAAAGGTAGCTCCGTTTTCTAGCTCATTATGGCGTGGGAGCCGGATCTGGTTGTTTTAATGTACTTTCTATGGCTGATGTGGGTGTTGGTTTAACTCGACATGCCCACTCAACTGTGAGAAGCGCAAGACGTACTATCCCAGCTGGTATCGGAGCGAACAGGCAGCGACTTACACAGCAAAGCAATAACATACTATAAACTAGTGACGCAGCCAGGCGTTCTCGCCATGGTACAGGCGTAGCATTACGAGATTTAATATGGCACATTCGTGTGGTCATATAGAGCTATACTTCGCATAGCGTAGAGAGAAATATTAGACAAGTATGAAATGGGTGAACTGGAAGCCCGTATGAACGTTGAGCAACATGATGCTACCAACATGAAAGCGCGTTCCATGTTGGCCGTATAGATAAGCAGGCCTAAACAGCAACACTTGTGCAGGGAACAAAATAGCTGGAATGTGACTGCTGAATCTAAGTGGTCTGGTTGAATGTCCTGTATCACGTTTTCCATTCGAGTGCAAGAGGTCTTAACCATTGACTTGGCAGAGAAAAGATAAAACTGAGATTTCCAAGTGTCCTGCCGAAGTATCATTATTGTTGCATGTAAATTTTAAATACCGACGGTTTAAACCAATTGAGAGCTTGCGCATAAACGACAGGATCTTTTACTATGGTAAAAATTACATAAGTGTATTGGTGCTGAATGCACCCTTAGTAGCACTCAGCGTGCAGAGTTAATGTAATTCTTACGATGGTTAGAGATCCCGCAGCGTTGATATGCAAGTTCTCAATTTTTAATCATTTCTGTAGTTTTACTCTATTCACTGGAAATTCTGTGGTATTTTTGCTCTCTTTTCAAAATTTAAAAGTAGTCATATACTGTATCATTATGTAAATGCAACTGTAATACATTAAAGCTTTTTCTCAGGGGTCGCTGAAGACATGAATGCGTTACCGTTTTTGTTCGCATGCTAATTTTGTTGAGTTATATTTTGTTTCGGCTTTTTATCTTGTTTTCCTTTTGGATAGATTTCATCCTAACACTGATAGGGTGAAAGATAATCACAGGTCACAGAGTCAAACTTTTTACATTTTCTTGCATGTAGCATTTTTCCTCTTAATTCTATAATCTTTGGCTTTCAGGAAGTTAATCTCAGGAGGATGATATTCTCCTATAGGATTACATGGACGTGCAAATGCACACATATCATCAGGTTAAAAAAGAACAAATTATGCATCTAGATCTAGTTCATTAGATGTTTGTAAATGTCGGGTTGAACATCTGGGCTCATGAAATTATTTAAGAAAATTTAATTTTCACCCAACTGTAATCGACTACTGCACACTTCTCGCCATACTGTGGTTTCGCATTACTAAATATAATGTGCAAGACATCCCTTTTATCCACATAAATCCATCACATGTTTCTTTGAGAAGAATTTGGAAAGTTCTTTCCTTGAAAAAAAGTGATTGATTTTCTAGGCGGAGAAAAATCTTCAGTGCTTGACCAAATTGACCTTTGGGTCTAAAATTAGATATATTAGGCAAGAAAATTCTCTGTATCGATTTATCATATCTTTAATGCCACAAGATCAAGTTAAGCAATTTCTATTGCAGTAAAGCTGTTGAATTATTATTATTTGCCTTTATGCCTTTAAAAGAAAAAAAAATTAAGCCTTCTAACATCTCTATAAGAAATGCTCAGTCTAATCGCAATAGATGCAGCAGAACATTACAGTTGAAACTTTGTGCAGAGTGGGAAACAATCTCTAAACATAGATATGCCTCACTCTCTTATGAAAGCCAGGAATGTTTTATATAGAAGAACTTTTGGTCATGACTTTGGGAGGTCCTTGACCTCATTACTTGCAAGAGGTCTTTCTTCTACGGTCTGCAGTTTCGTGCACTATTGACCTTGACATTATCTAACCTCTCAGGATCATGGGCGCAGCGAAGATGTGTTTAATGTGGAGTTGCTGGAAGCTGAAAGCAAGGTCACAGACACAGCGAATGATGACCAGACGCCTCGCTCTCAGACATCCAACGGAGGATATGGCACCATGTACAGTGGCGGAGATGGTGGGTAGAATCTTTTACTTCATTATTTACTGGTCTGATGGATGCATGGGACTGATGGAAGGAAGGAGGGAGGGAGGAATGGAGGGAATGGATATAATACTAAGTGAACGTGTCTCATTTGACGGCAGGCGTCCAGATATGACTACGGATTCAGGATATCCTACGTACCTGCGCAGGTAAAATTTGAGATGACAGTGAGCTGAAGATACCAGCGAGATATTAGAGCAAACTGGATGCTAGGCATTAATTTCAGCTATGCTCTTGCAGTCTTCCTTCCAACCCCTAGTCCTTGTCAATCGAGAGCTTGCACGTTATCGATGAGATCTCATACCATCGTATGAATTCTTTAATGCATCGGTACTGAATGCATCTCTAGTAGCGTTCAACATGTTGAGTTGATGTACTTCTTACGATGGTAAGAAATCCCATCATCAATGCCCATATTCTCAAGTGATTTAGTATGGAGACTTGTGTTAATGTCATAGTATCATCCCATCGTAAGTGCACCAAGTTTTCAAATATTTAGGTCACTACTTTTGTTGTATTTTTGTTTTCCCGGCATTCTAGAAGTTGAGATCAAACAAGCCAAGCGGCTGGAAAAGGAAGCAAAGAGGATTGCCGACAAAGACAAAGACAGGAAGACACTGAAAGGAAC
>JAWQUT010000039.1:1542460-1564354 GCA_033807755.1 Ellobium chinense | reverse complement strand
GGGGGGGGGGGTAGGATGTGATTTACAGTCATCATAGTTTTGTACGATTCCCAATTACTGTAGTATTTTTTTCCACTTCCTGACAAATTAATCAAAGTTTTTAATGTAATGCGAAACAAACCGCAATCTTCATGTTTATGTGTTTATATTTTGTTCGAGGGAAGGATAGGATTTATGAGGACTAACATGGGTAAAATGCAATTCCAGTGTGATGTCCATTCAGAAGATTTATCACAGGAAGGACATGCCTTTCTCTATGGAAAGCGAACATTTTTAATATAGAATATTCAGAACTGATATATTATATTAAAGTGTTGATTTATATTGTTATTCATTTTATTTCTTGTATATACATTTTTTCCTTTTTTTTTGTTTGCAAAGGCAACTCTTTATCAGCGTTTTCTTTTCACCATGGGTTTACTGAAACCTGTATCTCATCCTGGGGGGAAAGCAGCATTTTTACTACCATAAACATGTTTATGTTTTTCCAACGCAGAACGTTAAGCAATTTAGGCTTTTAAAACTTGGGTCACAAAAAATTCGGAATGGACTTTCCAATTTCTAGCGGGTTGCACTGCACTCACCCATCTTCTTCAAACTCTAAATCAGCATTGTTTTTGTTACAGGAAGTGACGTCCATAACCGCACCAAACAAAAACGAACCAAAAAAAAAAAATCCATAATTTTTGTTTAATCAAACTTTTTCTTGTTGGAAATCGTTTTAGCACACTTTTTTTTAATCGTCTTCCTCTAATTTCGACTCACAACACGCCCAGACTTCCTCCATTTAACTTAGATCACCACTCAAAATTCACGCCTGGTTCTTACCACCCCACAACCAAATCGTATCGTCCGATAACTTCCCTTCCCGAAACTGAGATATTCAACTTCCGGTTCTGTAAGACAAAAAAATGGCTGCAAGATGCTTCAAACCCCTACAAGTTTACGCGACGCTTTTCGCTCTGTTTTTATCTTATTTTGGCGTTATAATGGTTTGATTATGGTAAACAACGTGCAGCCTGTGGGGGGTCTGCATAAATCCTTGACAGATTGCCATCGGGATTGCCGCTGAGACCAGCAGTTTACTTCTCCTCCGTCTCAAAAACTCAAAACTTCGTCATACGGAACACCCACAAACCGAGACAGAACACTGACAAACAAAACTCTCAGGTCTGTAGGTACACCAGCTTTCTGTCCCTCTCTCATGGTGGTTTCTTTTTCTCTGCGTATTTTTTTTTTCAAATGTCTTGAAAATTATGTTGATACGAGGGGAGATTGTTTATATATCTTTTTCACTTCCTCCGTTTTAATTTAATTTTATTTTATCCAAATGCTCAAATCATTATGTCATGACGATCTAGACCCTAATCTCCGATATGAAAGGGATGAGATTTTCCTACTTGAATTTAGTAAAACAAACAAACATCCGCCCAGTGGTATCCATTGTCCATCTAATCAGTGAAGTATTTCTGAACGTCTCCTGCTTGGACTGACCATCTGGATAGTGCGATTGGTTGTTATTGTTGCATTTTTCTTGTTGAATAATAGCATGAAAACTGCCTATTGCTAACACTTTATCTTTGGTTAGTTGCGGAAATCGGAAGTTGAATAACATATGTACAAAGAAAAAAAAATTATGTGTTTCTGGTGAGCAACTGTGGATTTTTATTTGTAAAGAACAAAGACTACATGAAGTTTTTATTTGGCACCAAAATATGACATTCTTATATGGCGACTTTAACCTAATTTTGACTGGCTGCGTAACATTATTGATTATGATATTGTAGATCTATCCGTCCAGTGTAGTAAAGTTTGGAAAGATTTAAATTTTGCTTACCATTTGCAACACAATAGTTTGGCGGTCAATGACTCTTAACACGTTTATAATTATAATTATGCTCTTATATTCTGTCTGTTAAAAGGGACACGAGACAGAGAGAGAGAGAGAGAGGGAGAGAGAGAGAGGATGTGTGTGTGTAAGCGAGATAGAGAGAGAGAGGGAGGGGGAATAGGGAAAGAGAGATAGGTGTTTATAATATTTCGAGGTATTGTGCCATAATTCGGTTCTAAAAGCCTGTCCTGGCAAATTGGAGCTATTGACACAGTATCGTGAACGGGTATTATAATCTTATCGTCAGCGTGTCAAAAAGTTTTTTCACGATTATTTATGACTCTGGTTTATGACGGGAAAACTTTTCTTTGTGTGTCATCGAGCGGTCATATTGACGGTATAATATTATTTATATACAAGCACGCACGCAAACGATCTAGACTAAGTTTCTATCTCTTCCTCTCTCTCCCTCTCCCTCTCTTTCTCTCTCTCTCTCTCTCTCTCTCTCTCTCTCTCTCTCTCTCTCTCTGTGTCTCTGTCTGTTTCTTACTCTCTCTGTCTCTGTCTCTTTTCTCTCTCTCTCTCTCTCTTTCTGTTTCTCTCTGTGTCTCTGTTTGTTTGTTTCTTTCTCTCTCTGTCTCTGTGTCTTTTCTCTCTCTCTCTCTCTCTTTCTCTCTCTGTTTCTCTCTGTGTCTCTGTTTCTCTCTGTGTCTCTGTTTGTCTGTTTCTTTCTCTGTGTCTCTGTCTCTGTCTCCTCTCTCTCTCTCTCTCTCTCTCTCTATGTCCGTCTCTTTTACAAAAGCTTTTTCCTTCCTCAGACTGTACGTTAACATTGTGCATATCTATGGTTGTGCCGGCGACTGCATTGTTACACTAATATAAAGAAAGAAAGAAAGAAAGAAAGAAAGAAAGAAAGAAAGAAAGAAAGAAAGAAAGAAATAGTAATCAGAGCAGAAACCAGCATTCTATGATCAATTTTCAATCAAAGCCAGTATGTAAACAATATTAAAGAGGTTTAGATAATGCTTCAAAATCAACAGAATGCCCTAACGGAAATTTTAGATAAATAAATAGGTAAATAAATAGATAAATAAACAAATGCGATCTTCAGCAAAAGTATTCATCTACCTCAGGGTGTGCAGAGCTCACACTAGGCCGTAGCCACCAGAGAAACGCCAACTGATCTCTGCGTTGTCAGCTTTTGGTGGACCTATATAGGCCCGTAGCCACAAATGCATTAAGGCTGTTTCTTGTCCGTGTTGTACTGAGTAGCAATCTACACATTTCGAGGGCAAAATAATATTTCAAAGCCTGGAAGGATAATCTGCTCATTGCTCTTAACCAAAATGTATGATCAGGATAGAAAGGAGGGAGGGAGGGAGGGAGAAATGCAAGTAAGGCGCAGAACATAGCTTCTTCTCATGATTGATCTGTAGAGATACCCCCAACAAACTTTAGTCTCGGAAAACAACACCAGAAGTTCGAATTGGTAAGGTATTCGGGGTTCTGAGGTAAATCTATTAGTGTAATATAGAACAAGGCTCTGCAGCTTTGCAAGGAAGTAGGCACGGAGCTCGAATAAGACTTTGAAGCTTTGCTGTAATTTAGCTGCATGAGTGACCTCTAACCCTCAGCCGCCCTTACCACTGAATAAAGTGGCTCTGCTCCGCCTACAACCTCCCCTTCCCCCTTTCCTCTACCCTCCATCTCACTTTTACTGCCCCCTTTCCCTCATAATTTCACGAACAGGAAGAATAGTGGGTGGTCCTATCATACCAATTGGATTAGTCTACGCTGCAGTTTATACAGTCCACTTTCCTTAAATGAAAGTCCGCTTAATTGAAGTTTTAACTTAATGGCAGCATTTCTCATCACTTGTTTACTTGTTGCCGGAAACATCATCATAAAGTTTGGATATGTCCATACGTTCTCAGGTCCCCGCACCGAAGTTGTCCTCAATAAACATTGGCTTAAAGTTATTTTGTGAGTTGCGATGGCAGTTTTTCTAAAGCAACAACAACAACAACAATAACAACAACACAAACAGCTATAATAACAACACAACTTCTACTACTACGACTGTTACCATTATTGCTACTACTACTGGTATCACCATCACCACAACCACTACTACCACCACAAAAACAATAACAACAACAACAACAACAACAACAACAACAACAGCAACATTCAAAGATAATGAAAATCCAGTCTAAAAAAAAAAAAAAAGAAGAAGTCCTTATATCGAAGTCTCGGTTTAATAGCTTTTCCCATTCTCCCGTCAAGTTGCAGTAAAGCGGACTGGTTGTAATTTCATGCTGCCCTTATACTGCCTTTAAATAGTAGACACTATACACTATCAGAGTTCTAACACATCTACGTTAACTCGTAGGAGGAAGTTGAACTGATGTGTCAGCCATTTTGTCGGAGAGTGTAGAAAGACAGCAAACTCTTGACGTCACTTTGCCAGCCATTTTGATAAATGAGAAAGCGAGGAAGTGGGATAATTTCTGTCGAGAAACTTAATGTCGTTCTTATCTATGTAAAAATAATTTTAAGCTCAAATTCATGACATCGAGAACGTTGCGAAGAAGTCGTAGGATGCAGTCAAAAATTCACAAAAGACATAATATTGGCATTTGTAGATGTGTCTTTTGGGTATTTGGCGAATAACTGAACCAGGTTTAAACATAGACATTCAGAGAACGCAACAAAAAATTCAAAGAATGAATTCCAAAAAAGCAACAAAGTATTTGTAATGGTGTTTCCCCAAGGTTCGGCTCTTTAACGCCACTGAGCTGCCAGCTCGGCATCGCAAACACCAGAGCTTATGGCGAAAATGCAAGACAAAAAAAATCATCATTTGATTGCTTGAATGTGATTAAAGTTTTGAAATGGGAAATTGGCATCACTCTCCCATTACAGATTAATAAAATCTGTTTGCATTAATTAAATCAGGCTGTTTAGCCGCCATGATCCCGTTCAAGAAAAGAGTTACATATTAGTTGAGAAAATTTGTTATAGGAATCTAGCTTTGTGGTTAATAAGAGTCAGATTCGGCTACTTTATGAGACCGTGGTTTGTACAAACCCAGTCCGTGCGCATCAAGGAAAGATAGTAAAGTGATTTACTGACTTACTTGCATGTTCTGGTAAAGTTCAGTTAAAGTTGCAATCGCTCTCATAATGACGGTGTATATTTATTTTGATGATATATATATCTTTGAAATATTAAATCAAATGGAGATATTGTTGCCATTTTGTTCAGAATCATACGTCGGTTCTAATGACATTATCGGAAGTTATATATGAACTCAGAGACTCAAAGATCCTAAACAATCAAGAGAAACTTGGTCTCTTCAAGCCTACAGCAAGGTTACATGTGATCTCCTCAGGCCTACAGCAAGGTTACATGTGATAACAGTTTGCTCCGAACCTCATTTTAATAAAAAAAACAACGTAAAACGTTAACATGCGTGATGTAAATCATTTCCTAATAGCTTCATAAAATAGTATACTTTGATTAGTTTGAATACACATGTCCAGTGAAACGTCAAGACATATTACCAAATTGTTTCTCATCAGAATCACCGTGAATTTTAGAATAACACAGCGAAACCTCTTTAACACTTTGATCACCTCCTTGATATAGATGGCATGACAAAAAGACATGCTTCCATGAAGCAGTGCTCTTTGTTTTCGACGATGATGTATCTTGTTTTATTGTATGAAGGGAAAAGTTGCGATTGAGTGAAATGTGGCATCATCCAACAATTCTCAGCCTGTTTTTTTTTTTTTACACTTTTCCTCAGCATTTTTGCATAAATAAACCAGTAGATAGGAACATAACCTCTGTGGGACGGTCATTGATATATCCAGGAATCAGATTGGCGGGTGTGATTTTAAATACATGTATTTGCTTTCATAAGCTGACCGAGGCTTCTCTCTTCCGGGTTTACTTATGAGCTACCCCGTAAAGAATTGAACATTCACAAAATTATCACATTATCTTTTTCCAGGACAGTTCCTGTGTTATCTAACTAACTTTGGGTGTATTCCTACGCAGAATATTTACAAGACCCACATGTTAGGAGAGGGGGCGGGAATGGTTGTCTGCCTATCCCATAGTCTGTGGTTTATGTAGCTGAATTTACAGGAAAAGGGGTGGGATAAACGAGGTGATAGGCAGCAAATTTACGATCATATGTGTGTAAAAAGGCTCGGCGGGGTGGAAGGGGGGGGGGTCGCTGTGGTGCGGCTCATACCACCGCCCAACCAATCGTCCCTTTGGGTGCATCACTTGGCGAGGGGCAGCAAATCTACGAGACTGGCTCGTATTTCCCTCATTTCGTATGATTTAAGACCAGATCCGGCCTGCAAAGCATGCATGTTCCAGACCTGGGACTTTAGCTCACGAGGGCGGTTATTAGTGTCGTATGCTTACGTGATTTCAAACAAATTACAGGATCTAGTCCAGTTCGCTTAAAGGCGACGGCAACTACGGGAGAACGTAGAAAAGTTGCTATTATGTGGATGGTGCCATGAAGCAGTGCTCTTTGTTTTCGACAATGATGTATCTTTTTTTCTGAAAAACAATGTTTGCATGAAGGGAAAAGTTGCGATTGAGTGAAATATGTCATCATTCAACGCCCTTTCCGATAGTGTTGAATCTGTTTCTGTATTTTTTAAATTCTTTTTTGCAAATAAGGGAAACGTTATGAATAAATGGATGTGCGATTAAGTGACCGGTCATGCTTCTGGTGACATCTGCCTCTATCAGGAAGGAACCATAAAAATAACAAGAGGGCGGGGCAGTGAGATATCACTTAGAAAATGTACAAGGTAAACATACCTGTTACAATTGGTTAAGACAGAACATGTCCTAGTCAGTATGGTATCTGTGGTCCGTTTGGAATCTTGATGGCTTTGTCCACTTTTAATTAGATCGCCGTAACCTATTGCAGTCAGGGTGGTTTGCCTATTAGAATATGTTTCCCAGATTTGCCCACGTGCAGCCGTCAGCTTTTGTCCTATATTTTGTTTAGCATATTATGTCGTACCTGTTTAATGCGTGAGCGAAGCTAATGCCTGTGCCTTAGAGCGACCCGGATGAACCCCACATGGGATCCATATGGGCATATCAGCAAGGATGTTTAGGATTCCGTTTTCAACCCCTATCTCCCATCCTTTCCCCTTCACTCCATACCATCTTTGCCAACCAATTATTACTTCTATGCTGATTCCAACTCTTCTTGGCATAATCGTTTTTTTGAAGGAGGCGTGTCCAAAAAGCTCAGGGTTAAGAAGGAGGGCGTGGCTACCGGTGTAGTGGAAAGAAGGGGAAGGATGAGGAGGGATGAGAAAGGGGACCAAGGAGACGACCAGATCACGCGCAATACGCCTCGTGTCCTAACCTGCCCTGACCTCTGACCTGTGCGAAAATTCCTCGACTATGACACTTCAAATTTACAGCCGCAGAGGTCGTAGACGTACTGGAGCTAAGCCGAACCTCATGAACAGAAAATCTCCCCTGCGAGAACAAAACCCTCTTTCCGGGGCGGAATACAGAAATAAAAACAGGCCGGGGCAGGAGGAAAAAAAATGATGGAAAAATTGAATGCCATGTCGCAAAGAGAAGAGCTAGGGCATTGTTCCCCGGGCGAGGGAGGCGTCTCTCTTTTGTTGGGTTTATGGCTTCACGCTGCACGGTTTTATAAAGAGTGGTTTTTATAATCTGTCCTCCTGAGGAATCGATGGTGCGGAGGGCTATCAGTTACCGGCTTCGGGCCGTATCAGCTTACCCCTAGAAAACGCCGTCATCGGTCGATGTGGAGACATGTATGGCGAGTCACGCTCTGCTGCGCTCCCCCCAAATTGCTGCTCTCGGCCTCTGGCTCAATAAACGGCGAGGATGGTCGCCGGTTCCGGCCTGTCATTACTTCTCGCGTCCTTTTCATAGAGTATCGTACAAAAACCGTGAGCGGTACATAAAATTTTTGTTAGTCTCTGTCTAGCTAAAAAAATCGCGGCTATGTCAATCATGTCGCAGAATTTTATATTTACTACACCCATCCGAGCTTAATTTTTTTAAAAGAGTTTGTCGCAAATCTGCGTATGGTACATAAAAATGTCAGTCCACACCCAGAATCACGACCATGTCAATTACAATGCGAGATTTCACATTTTTTGTACACGTATCGGTTTTGTTGGTTGCTTCACACTTCATTTTTGGAGAGTTTGTCACAAAACTGTGGGCGGTACAGAAAATTCGTGTTCGTCCCAACTCCACCGTCGCCAGCAACAATCGTGATTGTGCCAATCGCATCGTGGAATTTTAGATTTTGTGCACGTTTCTGCTCCCGCTTCTGTTTCATAGAGTACCTTACAAATTCATCCTCGGTGCATACAAATTTCAGTTCTAACCCAAAGTCGCATTTATGCCAATCACGTTGTGGGATTTTATATTTCACACACGTTTCTCTGTTGTCGTCAGTTTCCGCTTCAATTTTATCGTGTAAGTCTCAAATCCGTGTGCGGCTTTCAGTGCCAACCCAAAATTGTGGGCACGTCAGTCACTTTGAGGAATTTCAGATCTTGTATGCGTTTCGGTTTTGTTGCCCATTCACACTTCAGTTTTCTAAAGTCTGACAGATCCGTGTGCCGTATTTAAAAAGGTCACTCCCAACGCCAAACTTCATGTTTAGAATCAGTCAGCCACGACAACCAATCTCGTATTTACCATGGTTTGAGAATGAGACTCGAAAGCGTGACTGATTGAGTAATGTTTATTGTTAATGGTAAACAAACGATGTGATTGGACAACAGAGCTATAAAAGAAACAGAAAACGGACGTCGGCTGGGCTAGTGTAACCACGTGGATTTTTTTTTTTGGGGGGGTTCATGTAGTGTTTCGAAAATGTCACTTGAACAGCGTTTTTCCAAGACTCAGTTATTGCACTTTCGTCGAAAAATGAGTTGGTGGTATACTCAAATATGCATTTCTGTGTTCATTCATTCAAAACTTAATTGAGCAAAATCTGCTCTCTTTCAAATTTTATGTCATTTTAACAGGAAATAAGAATACATGTTTAAAGAGCAATTACCTTAATGTTATTTCCCTTTATTTCAAAAATGTTCAAAGACCACATACCGAATGCTGGAAAAACGCTCTTCAGTTGTGAGCATGCCAGTCACACAGTGGGATTTCACATTTCTTAAGGCTGTCCGCCATTTTGCTAGTTTCCCTTTGCGTTTATGCAGAGTTTCATACAAAAAAATAATTTTTTATAAATTCAGAGACCACATACCAAGTTTTGGAAAAACGCTCTTTGATTGTGAGCATGCCAATCACAAAGTGAGATTTCAGTTTTTTTTTCAGTAAAGCTATCCGTTATCTTTTTCGTTCCCCTTCGCCTTTATGCAGAGTTTCATAGAAAAAATTGTGTCGTGATACACAGTGGTTTTTTTCTCTAGTCACGCAGTTGGCCCATTAAATTTCAAAATGCCTCCTAAAACATATACTGAACGCACGCCGATCACTCCTTCATTTCGGCATTCCAAAGTGTGCAGTATATGAGAACTTAAAATCCCTCTAAAAGTTTACCAATTCTCCCTCAAATTTATTTATGATAAGGGGACAGTGTCTCCTCAAACTTGAATGACCTGTGGCCGTATGCATAATCCATACGTTAGTGAAACGTACTGCGTTAACCACAGTGAACATTACTAATGTTTTGGGAGCTTCCCGTGGTTATCGCATCGCGTTAACTAACGTAAGGAATTTGTATACAGCCATAGGTGGTCTCGCTCTGATGGGGGAGTAGCTGGACGAGAGTTAATACAAAGATACTAAACACAACAGAAACAATCACAAGGGATAAACTACAAACTATGACACGAAACAAAACGAAAACAAACTAAAATAAAAACATTCCGTGGAGATGACAAGTGCCCATAAATAAAAAGAAGTCATCAATTTCCAGCATCAGCGTGCTGTACCTCATTATGGTGTCAAATCGGGTCCCGTCAGGATTGTGCATACGGCCACTGTGAGTACCTGGTATGTCGGGCCTACAGCAATCTGGTTGTCAAGTCATGATTCAAACTGTGGAATTTCGTGCTTTCTGCAAAGACTGGTCCTGTCGGTCGTCACCGGTCCTACCTTCTGCATTATTATACAATTACAGAAAGCCATCACAACTCGGAATTCCGGCCTAGAAATTTGAGTTTATGGGTGTTTTAGTTTGTGATATAAATTAAATATAGAAACATGGAGCAAGGGACCGAAGTTTCCCAACAATGAGAGGAAACAAGGACACTGGCTTTGAGGTCTTCAGGTTCTACTGTACTAATGTGCGTGGGATGCACACATTGATTTCCCCAGCAAAATCCCAGCTATGTCAATCAAACCGGTAGCTCGGTCGTTAGTTCCTTAAAACCTTGTCATAGTTTCTTACAAATCAGTCTGGAACGCATTGACCGTATGGGTCTCAGTCGAAATAGCAGTCATGTCCGGTATGGCGAGAGATTCAGATTTCAGAGTCTTCTCCGCGTTTATAAAGACTTAAACAGTAGCTTCTCACAATATAGAATTCCAGGGAGTCAGTCCATAACCTCGCGTTTGTAAACTGTTGAGGTTCATGAGTTAACTTCTGGAAACTAAAGAACTCACGGTCCATTTTTTTTTTTACAGCGAGTAGGAGAATTCTTCTGTACAACTTAAATGTTTAGCCCAGGAAAGTCCTAGCCATGTCAGTCACATTGGGGAATCTATAATTTATTCATGTATCGTTCCAGAGGCTAGTGGTGTAAGAAGCAGCAACGACGACGACGACGACAATGACACGGACAACAACATGATTGTCAAAACCCAATTTCCAAAAAAAAAAAAAAAAAGTGTAAACGCTGATGGAAATAGACATTTCCTAATAGTGGGGCGTCAGGTCACCTTGCTGGTACCCTGCTGTAGATCTAAACTTAAATTTGTTTTATATTCTTTGATCTAATCATCGTTAACAAATCTGGACAAATTGAAACTTTTTCTTTCAGAAGCCAGCAAGTCAATTTTGAAGACACTTGTCTAAAAAAATAAAGGAATAATTCAACTTTACATGAATATTTTGTACTTAACTCAGAATGTTGTAATATTTGAAGGAACTCGCATTACAAGTTCCAGTTTGTTTTGACTCTAAGAATAAAGGAACAATGCATTATTAAGATTACGTGGATGTTATTCTAATTTTCAATTTAAAAAAAACACAAAAAAAAACTAGAAATGGAGGTTTTAAACAACCATTTCAATTTGGAAGTCGCATTACACTCTTCGCAATTTTCCGTCAATTTCCGTTCAATTTTTTCCGTCACTCGTCTCTGCCACACGCCGCAATCCGTCCATTTCCGCTACTTCTGGCGCTGTTCACACAGCCGGGTCTTTGTCACAAAATGTGTCACAAGGGAACCTCAGCAAGGGAGAAAATGTCAGCACCCAGCGAATAACCAGCTGGCATTAGGGATACAAGATCTTAGTACATTTTTAAAATTGTAGTAGCAAGAGAGTCAGTAACAGCAATGATGACCAAGGTACAGTATCTACAAAGAAAAGTGCAACAAAAACAAAATTTACTTTCAAGTATCCCAACCATTACACATATTACACGCAAGATTGCACTGCATGTGTGAGATGCGCTTATCAAAATTACTTATTGGAGTGAGAGGCATCAGTCTTTTACTATGCTGCTGCTTAGTGATAGATAAAATTTATCATGTGGTTATGAAGTATCATAGTCTTTCAGTTTTTGCATTATGAAATATCATGACCATCCTTGCACTTCTGACATTTTGTAATACTCCATGAAAATGATAATTCTAATAGGCTATTTTTTAAATTTAAAATGAACTAATGTATGGCCACTATTAAATTTCAACGTCTACATAGGTACTAACCTTGTTGCCTTCGTGATCGATGGGTCTAATATGAGACTTCTTTTGTCTTCTTTCACTTGGTTTATCTATGTCTGTCACCCTGCCCTTTTCATAACAACAAATTAATGACTTCTGTAGTGTCGATGACCCTTCTTCGTGAGGTCAGAGCGATAAATTTTTAAAACAATTTTTAAACACCAGTATAGTTTTCTTTAAGCCATTTTTTTATCGTCTATTGACTCTCGCTCTTCGTCACTTGTATTTTCGTCGTGAAGGAGCTTCACTTTGTTCCCTTTCTCACGTCCGCTGCCAAATCTCTTTCTGCTTTGTTTTCCTGAATTTTTTGTTTTGGTCAAAGGCAGAGTCCATATAGAGCGACAGAAAAGGACATAGTCACAAATAAACATTACAGAATGTCGAAAAGTTTGTTATAATAATATTTATATGAATCATAAAGGATAGTCAAAATTATATGTATACTTAAATGTCACATAAATGATTCTGTACATAATTGTTCATTTGAGATCAGTTCCTGGTCAATACCTGGTCAGTACCTTATCGAAGGACCAGCATTATGCCAGTCTGGGCTTTCCCGTAACTACTCCTCCCTCCTATAAGCAGCCAGTGGAGTATCTGTGTTCTCATTATCCCAGTGATAACATACTAGTTTGCAATCCTCCTATCCCAGCTCTTCTCTGTCGACTTCCTCCTTTTGCCTCTCCTGAGTGCTCTTAGTCTTTCGGTGACTTCACCATTCTCCTCCAGCACCTCCTCAATCAGCTTCAAGATATCTTTCTTGTCTAAGATCAGCGGATGCTCCAATCTCCGTTTCTGCAACCATTTATTTGAGGTACAAAATGGAAGATAACAGTGTTATCATCTGAATATAAGCAATTCGGCTGAAATTGCACTTGTTTGACAAGGCACCATTTGCTCAAAAATTGAATGATTTCCCCACTCCCTGCCCACCTCACTCTTTTTCTTTCTCTTCCCTTTCTCTTTCTGTCTTCCAAGTGTGAGGAGACGTATACTGTTGTTGAGTCATCTAGTTACCAAACTTTTGAAGCACTCTCCTTTTTCCTTCCTCATTTTTTTCTCTGGCAAAAATCCAGTATTGTCACCTTCCGTTCGTCATCTCCTACCAATTTTTGTGCCTGTTTTTTTTTTATGTTTTAATTCTGTATTTCCTGTCTGCATAGTATTATCTATCCCTGCCAAAGTCGTGCATGCCAAGCTGTGCCATCGTATCGGGTTCGCCCCTGTTTTCTTGCGTAAGTCTGTGACACATTAGAAACGTTGCCATGATAAATTCCTCCCCTGACGTACTCGTGTATCATAAACCAGGGCTTGTATGTTTTGGCTCTTCCCCTTCCCGGCACGGCCCCGACATTCCCCTTGTCTTCGCCCTCACCCGGAACGACCCGCGGCTCGTCAATCTCCCAGCTGTGTGACCAGGATCTTCTCTTTGACACTTCTGGGTGACTCTTCATCAGGGGCGTTGCTGCAAGGCAACAAGGGATGGGGTCAGAAGGGGTGGGGTAGGGTAGGCTGATCATTTTTTTACACATATCAAAATCCGCTGATTGGCACTACGAAGATAACAACCACTTTTATAATTCCAAATTACCACTACTATTTTACTGCTACTACTAGTACTATTGTTATTACTACTATATACTACTACTACCACTACTGCCACCACCACAACAAGCAGCTACCAACTACTGCTATTCTAATTTTCACTACTATTTGTGATAGCAGTCCCAATAACAATGTTTCTTAAGTCTCTCTCTCTCTCTCTCTCTCTCTCTCTATCTCTCAGACACACACACACACACACACACACACACACACACACGCACGCACGCACGCACGCACGCACGCACATATATAATGATATATATATAATAATAGTATATATCACCATTTTATATGGAAACTATACCAAGCCCTACCTCTTTGACATAGTTTTTCGCCAGAAAAAGCACTTTCATCCAGGAAATATTGAAGGGGTTGGGAGAGGGGGAAGGGAGACATAATCCCCACTTTTCCTTTTACCCGCCAGCAACGCCTCTGTTGAGCCACTACTAATTTCATTTCCGAACAGCCCAGCCATCTCTACCCGTCTAGTCTAGGTCTTAAAACCTATCGGTTTATCGCTAAAGAATAATTCAAAATGTCACCCGTCCTCTGGAAGATTCGTCGTTTGGCGAGTGAACAAAAAGCATGTCAGGCTCGCCGGGTCATTGATACTTCTGGCTTTGGCGATAAACTTACAACAATTTCATTTTTACTATCCAGAAGGGAAAAGACTGGGATTACATGAGGTTAGATGTTGTTATTGTCAGGAGATGTTGAGCCCAGATTGGGTGTACAGCGTGCTCTAATTGATGTTTACCTCACGTAACAGCACTGGTGATAAAAATCCGGGGCATTACAGTGCAACATAGGGACAGGGTGATTTTGTGACTTAAAACCAGAGGTGTCCTTAAAATGGTCAATATGGACCCCCAGATATTGCGTGAGTTCAAAAAAAAAAATCCAGAGAGTCAAAAGATCTTCTGCGATCTGCGGAAGATGATGGTCATAATGATTCAAATTATACATCTAGACTTGTTCTTGAAAGCGGATTAAACTTTTATTTGTCATGTCGTAAAGTTTAATCCGAGATTTTTTTTTTCTGTCAAGATAAATCAGATGGACTAGATTTACATTTAATAAGCCTAAAATCTATATCTAAACAGAACATTGGTCTATACAGTGTTTATACTACTTGCTTAAAGTATCTGATCACAGAATACATTATTGATATGGCAAGAGAGGAAAAATCTTTCAACGGGGAGTAGATCAGGGCTCACAGATTCCACGGCGGGGTCGTGTCTCAAAATGGTTTGGGAACCCCCTGGTCTAATTTCAGTTCTTTAAACGAAAATTATAGGCTATCCCACATGCGCCATAAATAACCAAGAGCGGTGGGCGCCTGGCACAATGTCTCCCTGGGTGACTTTTCATGTGGTGCGCACATCTTGAATTTGGTGCGCATTGTCCTGTGCAAATTTAAAAGACAAAAAAATCACGGCATGGTGATAGATGGTTGCCGTAGCGTGTCCTCTGAACATGCAAACCATCACAAAGGAAGTTCAGCACGCGCCTTTCAAAAACTATATTTTACGGTGTGACTGTTGTCGTTTAACGCTACACTGTTTGCTCAAGCTGTGGTGAAACTGTTTTGCTATTGTTCATTAGACCTGGACCCCTAGCGCGTGTAATTTGGACTCCATTACGGAGTCGAAGAGCCCATTGAAAGCTGGGGTCGGTTGGGCGCTCATGAATTGTGCTTAAGGGTAGAACTAATTAGTTTGACGAGCTTTTAATCCGACCCGCATCAGTTGCCGCACGGGGTTGCACTCTCTTAAACCAACGCCAACAATCTGCGCGCCGAATATTTTTTTTTATTTGCGTAACAGTCAGTTATTATGAGAGAACTTAAAACACCAGCGATTTGTAGAGATCTGAAACACAAGTAGTCTTGTTCATTAATGTCCAGTAATAGGTTTAACTAGAGTGCCCCGCCCTTGTCTCAGAGGGTTAATCGGGATGATACGAATTGATGACGTCATTGCCCGACATCTTGTCGAAGGAGTAAGTGATGAAACAGATAGGAAGACTCCTGCGGGAAAAACCCAAAATGGTATACTCCAGCGAACTATTTCACATAGCAGTTTATGCCAAGGATTTCAAATTTTTGGGAAACTCCAACTTCAGAACATAAAAGAGTGTAATATGTTATATAATTATGCCAATGTTTATCTCAGCTCATCTGTACTGGCCTCCCGCTACGTGGCCGGGTTTTATTCTTAAATTAAAAAAAAAACAAAAACACAGAACAGCATTTGGGAATCATGACCCAAGCGTGGCCCAGCCCCTTAAAGTGTTAGGAAATCGAAGGGCCTAAACACTTACAAGACGGCGATATCTTCCTCTGAAGATCTTCTGTTGCCTCGCTCTCTGAGTAAGAAAATTTCCTATCTATGGTCTGACCCGTGTCGGCCAGAGACAATCATAGTTCGTCAATTCCATATTTGATTAATTCATCCAATGAACTTACTGTCCAATAAACACACACACACACACACACACACACACACACACAATCTGCCGAATGAAGCATCTTGATCTCCAGCTTCTTTCCCTTCCTCCACCAGACAGCAAGTCACGACTTCAAAGCCAAATATTTTATACATAATCGCTTAATGAGTAAAATAATATGAAAATACAAAATACGCGCCCAACTGCTGAATCGAGTCTACAGCTCATCCAGCAAGCACAGATAAGTACGAAAATAATGATGCATACAATTTCAGTTTTCCTCTCACTTATGGCTTGTCATCTGCTTTTCCTGATTCCTCAGACCAGTGTCTTACCACCAACATGCTCTCTTTCTCTGTTCTCTATACGGAATTTTCTCAAAAGTCTGTGCCCTTAACAGCTAAACCTGCTGGGAGTGCCTCAGCGTGTTTCCCTTGGTTTCCCTTGGTGGTTTTCTCTGTTGGTCAATGTTTGTCCCCGGCAATCTTTTGGCTTCGGCAGTGCTGCCGTACGGTAGAAACCAAATGGCACGGATGCTCTTGGGAATGAGTGAATAGACCACACCATCTATTAACCACTTTAACTATATCTTGGACAAGACATGGCAAATGAAAGGACTCGAACAAAACGCCAGCAGCTCTAACAAAGAACCAAAATGACTGTCCTGCCAATATATCCTGTTAACATGTTAACAGGATTTTGTGTATGTTTTAGTTTGTGTTATCAGAGCCTGACCTAGTTTCACTTACCAATGTTCCCAGGTGTTTCGAGTTCGAGGCCACCTTCCCCATGGAGTCTCTGCTGACTGTCCAGGTCTATGACTGGGATCTCATCGGTGTGGACGACCTGATCGGGGAGACCAAGGTGGACCTGGAGAACCGATACTACAGCCGACACCGGGCAACCTGCGGCCTGGCACAGAAATATGAACTGTAAGTAAGCTTTTGTACCTTTGTTCCAGTCCATCATAACATTTAGTCAATGTCAGTCAGTATGATAAAATGTAAATTCATTTCATGAATTCTAGTCCCGTCTTAGCTGGTCAAGCCTGGCCCAGAAATATGAACTGTAAGTATTCCAGTCCATCTAACAGTCAGTCATGTCAAGTAAGACATGAGTTGTACATCCCAGTCCACCTTTAGTTAGGATCAGGTCTGGCCAAGAAATATGAACTGTAGGTATTCCAGTCCGTCATGAGGACGATACGATACAACATTTTCATTACCTGTATAGTCAATCACACGCAACCTTTATATCGGTGTTCAGAGACACTTATTCCTATCTGAAATATTTGAACTGTTACGCGAGTTTCAATGCTGTCATCAGAACCGGTTTAAAAACCTAAACAAAATGAACCAAAATATGTATTCGACTTACTTCGTGGAATTCTTCGTTACATGCTAAAAGGAACTGTAAATTGTTTCGTGTTCTTGTAGATCACATATTTAGTAACCATCAAGACAGAACAAATGAAAAGTATTCCAGTCCATCATAACATTTAGTTAGTACCTAAAAGTCGGTTACAAAAGTATGAACTGTACGTATTCCATTTCACATAACAAATCATCGATAACGAATTGATATCATGTTTCAGTCTATATTTGCGCACAGGCAGACCTGATCTAGAACTATGAACTGTAACTGGCCACAGAAATGTAATAAGTACATGCTTAGTCACTATTAGCTCTCAGGTCAGTAAAAATGAATTGTAACTATTCAGATCCACTATTAAGTTTAATTGAGTATTAAAAAGTCTGTCTCGGAAAATAATGCGAACTGTAAGAATTCCGAGCCTTTATATTAATCAGAAACGTACTAACAATGTGACCCACGATCAAAATAGACGGTTTGGAATTTGGGAAGAAGCCCTGGCAGAGGGTGTGAATCTGGGGATGGCGTGCGAGGGGCATTTCCCGAATGCGAGCAGTAACCGCAAGAATGAAATAAATAATCCAGAGCTTAGTAAACACAATCGACGAGGAATAAGAATATGTGATTGTTTCAACGTGACAAGACGTGTGGCATAAATCAAGTGGCTTCGGAATGTGAACGATGCCTTTGAGGGACATGGCCCTGCCAACCTTTGGTTTATAACTCTACCCAGATATTTGGCGAATTCACATTTATCCGAATTACGACACTTTGATTACACCCTCTTGTGTTTCGTACCTCAAAATATATCTACATCCTTATTCAAAATATCTACTATTTCCATAACTAGAATATCGAACGTCCGTATCTGTTTGCTCCGTAATTATTTTCCCCGTCTCACTATCCTACCGTCTTTCTCACCTTCTCATTTCATTCATTTCCTTTTTCTCATCGATTACCGTTTTGTTTTTCATCGACCCTATTTGTCTCCTGTTCTCACCCTAACAAGAAGAAAAGTCGTCTGAGTTCTTGGCACAATTTTTCAACATGTGAGGATATCGGGTTTCATACTCCATTGGTACACACGAGTTCAGCGGCTCATTCCCTGACTCCGTTCTCGGCCTAATTGACATACGCGGGATGCCATACTCAGGAGATGGTGACGTAGAAATGACGAAGTCAGTGACAGTTGTATGTCCGAAGATGTGCGCATCCATACCGAAAAATATGCAATGTAGGAATGGAAAGGTTGCTTTCTTGGATGGGTTTTTGTGTTTTCATGGCTGTTTCTTTTGGGTGGCGCGAAGGGAGACATTTGTTCAGGGAATAGAAAGGTGAAGATGCAGGTATTATGGCTCTGTTTCTGAAAATGTAACAATGTTTAAAGTGGTGCTAATGGAGATGGTGATTTTTAGAGAGAAAGAGAGAGATAGTAAGTGTCAGAGAGACAGAGAGAGACAGAGAGAGAGAGAGAGAAGTATATAAAAAGGTAAAAAGTCTAAGCAGAGAAGGAAACGAGAACCTAGGAGAGGAAACATCTCTGTGGGGAAAGTTGAGAGAATGATGCAGAGGGTCTTCTGCGTAAAACAGTCATGTAATATATAATTTACGTTTTTGAGCGTTCTCATTCATATCGGTGCATGTTACACGCTTACCGCTAGAATTTCAATGTCTGTTTCATAATTTAAATCTATGTCATCTTCATTATGAATGTCACAAGGAAGTAGACCCTGGTTTTCTTAAAACTTTAATTGCCGTTCCTAGTAAATAGTAAAGGGTATAAATCAGCTCACAGGCAGGAGGAGGGGAAGAGGAGGTGGAAGGTAGGNGGGGGGGGGGGGGGGGGGGGGGGGGGGGGGGGCTGCACATTCCTTTCTTTCAATAAATGGTGTTTTTTTCATTCTAGTTTTTGTGTCAGTGGTGTCTTCACACGGGATGTCCGGGTGGGTGGAGGTGGTATCATGCGTCTATCACCGTTCATGTTTTCCCATTATAGTTTTTTTGTATGTGTGTATGTGTATGTGTCAGGGGTGCCTTGACACGAACGTTTTTATGTTTTTCTGGTGGGAATATTAATCGAAAGTGCCAAGACGTGAACAAATCGTCTACCCCACCGCTCAACGCCGATGACTGATGTGGTCGGGGTTGAAAGACTCCCCGCCGTTCGACCTGACGGGCCCCGATTCGACACCATAATGAGGTACAGCACTCTGATGCTGGAAATTGATGACTTCTTTTTATTTATGGGCACTTGTCATCTCCACGGAATGTTTTTTTTTTAGTTTATTTCGTTTTGTTTCGTGTCATAGTTTGTAGATTATCCCTTGTGATTGTTTCTGTTGTGTCTAGTACTTTTGTATTAAATCTCGTACAGCTACTCCCCCATCAGAGCGAGACCACCTATGGCTGTATACAGAATCCTTACGTTAGTTAACGCACTGCGGTAACTACGGGTATCTCCAAAAACATAAGTAGTGTTCACTGTAATTATCGCGGTACATATAACCACTGGTCGTGGAAGTTAATTACATGTTATTGCTTCGCTGTGTAAGTTGCTGTCTGACCGCTTTGATGTCAGGCTCGGCTGGTCCGACCTGTGCTTCTCTCGCTTNACTCCCCGCCGTTCGACCTGACGGGCCCCGATTCGACACCATAATGAGGTACAGCACGCTGATGCTGGAAATTGATGACTTCTTTTTATTTATGGGCACTTGTCATCTCCACGGAATGTTTTTTTTTGTTTTTTTTTAGTTTATTTCAGTTTATTTCGTTTTGTTTCGTGTCATAGTTTGTAGTTTATCCCTTGTGATTGTTTCTGTTGTGTTTAGTACCTTTGTATTAACTCTCGTACACCTACTCCCCCATCAGAGCGAGACCACCTATGGCTGTATACAGAATCCTTACGTTAGTTAACGCACTGCGGTAACCACGGGTATCTCCCAAAACATAAGTAGTGTTCACTATAGTTATCGCAGTATCCAGCCGCCTGAAAGTATTAAATACGATTTTTCATTAATCCTTACCAGTGTGTGCCCTTTATGTGTATACTTGCAAGTGGATGTAGTCATATATACAAAATCGTTGATTATTTATTATACTTCACAAGAAGTTTTTGTATTGCTCATATGTTTATTGTACGAAACATGAGCTTAATAAAGTTATTGTTATTGTAGTACATGAATTAACGTATGGATTACACATATAACCACTGATCGTGGAAGTTAATTACGACATGGTATTGCTTTGCTGTGTAAGTTGCTGTCTGACCGCTTTGATGTCAGCTGGGCTGGTCCGAGCCTTGCTTCTCTCGGTTTGGGTGGGCGTGACGAGTTACACCGACAACTGTGTCATGTTTGGAAAGTAAGTTTGAGAAATCAAATTCGACTCCCGTGCTACAAGATTTAAAGTCTTACCGTCCCTTTTCATCAAAGATGAGGCTTGAAGCCCCGACAGGTCGCCGGCAAAAGCAAGTGTCTTTAAAACACTGAAAACTATCCAAGGAGAAATCTGCCGCCAACAGGATTCGAACCAGGGATCTTTCTCATCAAGAGACAAGTGGACAACCTCTTGGCCGAACTGCTGGCTGTTGTGTTGTGAGGAGACGAGACTACATAATCCTTGCGTTAAATTAAAGCACTACAGTAACCAGGGGAAACTCCAAAATACTAGGAATGTTCACTTTGATTAAGGCAATACGGAAATTAACGCAAAGATTATGTATACGGCCATAGGGGATATACCTCGTGCAAAACGTACAAACAAACATCACTTGGACACCTCGGTAAACATATTCTGACAACGTATTCACCAAAACCTTTAGGGACATTTGAATGTACACACACTCAAATTCTCCAAATACGTTCTTTTGATCTTGAGAAGTCTATACAGAAAACGAGGGTTTTTTAAAGTCAACATTGTGGAAGCGACTGGAGTGTCTGATAACCAGTTCAATTCCAATGTTTTTTAAGCGTGTCTATAAAGTTCGAATTCATTCCTACATGAAAAGTAAACTAACAGGGACAGATTATAATTATTATCACAAAAACGGGAAAAGGGCATTAGAATAAGCGATTTCTATTTTGTTTTCGCACGGCTGTAATTAATGTCGTTCACCTTTTTTCCATATTTCAACTGCCTGAACCTATTACCAGGCTTACATCTATCAAACAAACATGTCTTGTTTTCAGGGCAGTAATAATTTGTTAAAGCTGCACCACCCGGTCGAAGAACAAGCGTCGCTTACAAAATGCCTGAGCACATTGCCTCGATTTGGAAAGATTTTTATATTTCAATTGCCAGAAGTCTTTATATCACTATTTTACCACAGCATTGGCCCTGCAAGTTTTCTATGCAGTTATTAAATGTTTTACTCGTGATATTTGAGAAAACAGCACTTCGTTGTGAATCGTGCGATTGACATCAACTTTGTGAAGTGTCTTGTCATGTCCTCCAGTTCTTTTACACTCCAGCCGGGTCTTTAAAATTTAAATGTGTTTTGTGTTATGGCTGTTCAATTAAGTTTATTGTGCTGTTTTTATTTTCCCCTAAGAAATTGCACAGATTTCGAGTGTTTCCCCCAAAAAATGTGTTTATTAATTTTTATACAGTATTTTGAGTTTCTCTTTATTCTGCCTGCCTGCCTGCCTGCCTGCCTGCCTGCCTGCCTGCCTGCCTGCCTGCCTG
>JAWQUT010000039.1:1528655-1541155 GCA_033807755.1 Ellobium chinense | reverse complement strand
ATAAAACTACACTTCAATAGAAAATATGAACCCAGAACACTATCACACATACAGATCCGCACAAGCTCATGAAGATTTTCTTAGTCACTGAAGAACTGATTGCAGGCACCCGAATATTTGACTACAGGCATCGCTTAACATAATTTTAGTTTTGTCCGTTACACAAAACTTTCTGGATCGATGACAGCTTTTGTGTAACACACCCTCAAGAGTTACATCTAAAGTTTGAAAATATTTGTATGACGATGGAATTATTGTAACGAATTGTCACCATCGTTTTACACAAGGCAAAGGTTGGGTGAGGGGGGTGGGGGGGATTTTTGTTTGCCGGAAATGTTGAATGAGTATCACATTAGTTTTGCACCACTTCATCTTTACTGCAATAACACACTTTAAGGAGCTCTCTCCGAAGAGTATGTATGTGTCTTAGCAGGTTCTGTTGTAATGAATCACCATAACAAATCATTTCACCCAGTGCGAAGTAAATGGGAGACCCCTAACACTGGATACGCCTATGCGATGTGATTATCGCCCATGTTTAGCTACACCTCAGGTTAAATTCCAATAACACATTTTCAAGAGCTGCCTCCAAAGGGTAGATGCATTATTAAGAGTTCAATCATTGTTCTGAAGTGTCTCAGCCAGCTATGTCACCTAGAGCAATGAGGAACGTTTCTTAGTGGATGCGCCCCTGACAGGTAATTGTCGCCTGTGTTTAGCCTCACTTCACGGTAACTCCCATGACACATATTCAAGACCAGAGTAGGTTCCTTATTACTCATCTCAGGCTTCAGTCATTGCAATGAATTGGCTCATCTAGCTATTTCCCCCAGGACAGTGAGAAAGTTTTCCTAATGGTTGCTTCCCATGATGCCCGAGTTTAGACCAGCTTCATGTAACAGCAGTGACAAACTTTCAAGGTCTTATCCGGAAGGCAAGATACATGTCTTATTAGGTTCCATTGTACTCAGATGTTTTCAATCAGCTATTTCGTTCAGCGCGAATCAAATGAGAGACCCATAACAGTGGATACGCCTGTGAGATGTAATTATCGCCCATGTTTAGCCACACTTCATGTTAAGAACTCCAATAACACACTTTCAAGAGCTTTCTCCGAAGAGTAGCTGTCATATTAAATTTCAGCAGTTGTTCTGAATTGTCTTAGCCAGCTATTTCATCCAGGACAGTGAGAAACGTTTCTTGGTATAGATGAGCCACTAACATCGGGGGTTTGAGTCCCATTTCATGTTAACTCCTGTGACAAAATTTCAAGAGCATATCCGGAAGGCAAGACGCGTGTCTTATGATCTTCCATTGTACGGAATTGTTTCAACCAGCTATTTCGTTCAGCCCGAATCAAGTGAGAGACTCTTTATACTGGATACCCTTGTGAAATGTGATTATCGCCCATGTTTAGCTACACTCCATGTTAACAACTCCAAATAACACATTTTCAAGAGCTCTCTCCGAAGAGCACATGGTTTATTATGCTTCCGCAATTGTATTGAATTATCGTAATCTATTTCACCTAGGGCAATAAGAATCTTTTTTCTTCTTTCAAGATAGAGGCTACGCCTCTGACGAGTGATGATTATCGTCTCTTGTTTTGTCCCACTTCATTTGGACTTCTTTGTCAGGATTACCGGAAACTGAGCGGTTCGTTGAAATTAAAAAGTGTTAGAAATGAACCGTTGCCTTCAGGATGACTGCACCGTGCGCAGGCGCGTTGCAATCAGACGGTGCGTTAATGACCCCATCCCTGGCCTTTGCTGTCACGGAAATGAAACGCCGCGCACCAGGGCGTGAAAATTTTTAAAAAAACCTGAAAATTAACAATGAAAACATTTAATTAGATCTTTAAGAGGTTTTGTTGTTACGTTTCACGTCATAGTCGCCACACAAGGTTGAGAACACGGCTCTGATTGTCCACCTGGGGCGTTCGGAACCAGATAGTCAATTCGCTCTGTTTGTTTGTTTTTTTTTTTTTTTTTGTATTATTCTTAGTTGGACTATTTTCTAAATTAATTATATTCTTGAAAATTATAATAAGACGAGCGATCAAATTTCATTATTTCCTTCTGTCAAGGCCCAGTGATCAAACTGACACGGGGATGGCCGAAACTGGTGTAGCAAAAATGAAATAGAACACTGAAGTTGAACGAGTGAAAGTCCTAATTAGAGTAGAGCTAGTATATAATATAGGCCTAGACTTTTGTGGGAAGACCAAAGATGACATCACTTTGTTACAATCTGTTGAGAAATCTAAGCTGAAATATCCATCAAATCATCCCCTCCCCCCCCCCCCCNCCCCCCCCAGGCTAATTTTGACCCCAGAATGTAGGTTGTGTGTTGGTATAGGTGTCTTGTGATTGACCACTAGTCTAAATAAGATAAACCGGAAGCTAATCTCGGTAGTTCTAAGATTTGCTGTCGTCTTAAAGCACACTCACTTGTCGACGGCTTGACAGAGATTCACAGGACCAGGAGTAGGTCCTGGTACAGGGATGTGCAAACCAAAAACATTTTTTATCATTTTGCAGATTACAAACACAAAGTATGCAGAGAGAATTTTTTTTTTGAGGCAAATATATAGTCTACTAAAGTGGACTTGATTGACTGCTCTAAAACAAAAAGTTTAACAAGTAATTTAACTGTAATCTGGACCACAAGTGTGATACATGGGCGAAAAACAGAGTCTAAACGTTGGCGTTACATGATCATCACTGCGGCTTTTTGTCGTTTTTGGCGAGCTCCAACAGTATCAGTCCCAGTCTTTCTTCTCTTGCTCAGCCAACTTTCATTTACCCTCTCCAGCCATATCTACAACGCATGGAGAGACCTCCAGAAATCCACGCAAATCTTAGGCAGGGTGTGTAAGTGTATACAATTATTTGTGTGCGTGGAAGTGTTTGTTTTTAACATGATAAAGTATAATATCATTTAATGTTTAGTAGTAATAATAATAATAATGCGGTTATATAAGTCTCATATCCAGGCTAATGCCCGCTCATGCGACTTCACACTATAATTACCCCAGCAGGCCTGATCACTCTATGACTTTCTCGACTCCCTGGGGAGCATACAGTGCGGCTGCCACTTATAGGCGCTGATTACTAGTATTCTGACAGTATCTTCCACTGCCTATAGCCAGGTACCCATTTTACAGACGGATGGACTGAGGAAACATGACCGTGGTCGGGAATCGAACCCAAGACCTTTAGATCTTGAGTCCAACGCCGTAACCATTAGTATTCATATGTAGGTTGAGTCAACTTTCTTTGCCTTCCCCAGCCATGGTTACAACGCCTGGAGAGACCCCCAGAAACCCACACAAGTTCTGGGCAAGATCTGCAAGGACGGCAAAGTGGACGGGCCTCACTACCAGCCTGGGAAGGTCAGGGTCGCCAACAGGATCTTCACAGCACCAATGGAGATCGAGGACGAAAATGGTAAGTGGACAGTTCTATGGTGGGTTTTTGGGTCTTTGGCTTTTTACTTGTTACTTGTTGTTGGAAACATCACCACTGTACTCCGAACATGTCCATAGGTCATCTGATCTCCACGCCAAAGACCGCCTCAATGAAAACAAGCTAACTATGCCGGTTGATATCTGATTCAGAACAATTCTATTTCTTTTGTCTGCAGCTTCTACCACTTCCTTTCACCACACCCATTTCCTTCATACGACTCACTACAGGGTTGGTGTCCGAGGTCTTTAGCTGTGTTGGCACATGCCCAGATCTGGCAGTGCCGGCATGAAATACACTGTAGAATCCAATTCTCTAGGCCCACCACCAAGGCCGATTTGAGGACTGAAAGTTCCAAGTCCATTCGGGTCCAGGAAAACATGTGGATGCTCTGCACTTTACACATGTCTTTGAATCCCTGATATAACCTCATTATTCGTTTCTAAGACATAGAATGCTGCATCTGACATACCATTTATTCCAAGAAAATGAGATAAGTCCTTTCAGTCATGAAATGACCTGCTCGAATCGCGTAATCTTATGTGACATTGTCAGCCCTCTGTTAATTGTTCAGACGGAAATGGAACCAAATCAGTTGATTGAAACTAATAGTCCATTCATGAATCAGTTCATAGTAATGTATGGCCCTTCAAGATGTAATGTGGATTATTGTTATCGTTGCTGTTGTCATTGTTATTGTTGTTGTTGTAGTTATCGTTGTTTTGTTGTTGTTGTTGTTGTTGTTGTTGTTGTTGTTGTTGTTGTTATATCCCTGGTTCTTCTTACTTCTTGAGTACGTCTTTGAATTACCAAGAGAACGGTTATGGCTATTGTCAGCTAACAAAGCTATGAGGGAACTGCACAAACCTGCAACTGACCACCCAGTTCATCGCCCAAGGCGGTCTGCTAGGATGATCAGAGAATGCTGAAGAAGAAAAATCACAGCGTAGCGGTATCAGAACCTAGCCGAAAGTGCTGATAGTCGTTTGATTGAGCTACGCAAATATGCTACGGAAGGGTCCTTTGATGATACTTATGAGATACTTATAATACGTGTGATACTAATATATGCCTAGTTCTCTCTGAGACTGTTTTTTGACAATTCTGTGACATGCAGAAGGCAAACTTATATCCAGTGTAAGGTCAGTTCCTTATGTTCAGTAAAAAGACCTTTTGAAATGCTGTAAGTTTGCTCCGGGAAGTATTCGCAGTCTTAGTGGTAAGGACAGAAGTCCAATAAAATTAGTGATAAGTTATATTACGATGTTTTCCAAGCTACGAAGTGGCCCAGATTGAAATCCAAAGCTGGAAAGGCATCGTCTGCGGCCAAATCCTCCAATGTGGAAGGCTATGAGAACAAAGCCTTCGAAGAAGATCAGCAGACAGCGCCTCCAGTACCACCAGCGTTAAGTACGAACAACTAACGATGTAGAAATTCTTTTAACCTATAGCCCATATTAACCGCTTTGCAGTTTTATTCTACACGAACACTTTTCTTTTAACCTCTGAGCTTCAAAATACGCCAGGCCAGACAAGCAGACCAACTCTCGAGACTCTGCGCGAGCCATCGTGGAAAGGCATAGGTTGCTTGTCTGTGTGTGGCATAGGGTAACAGAAACGTTATATAATCCATTCATTTTTTTTTTCGACTTGCAGTCACAGGGTCAAAGAATAATTACTTGTACCTCATACACTGCTACTTGCACATTTTGATTTCCTGCTTGGAGGCTCTGTTAATTTTCTGAGGGTGTCTCCTTGACTGTCACCTGAATTTGCTGGAAGCTGGGACTATTCTTATCCTCTCATGCACTTTCATTTCAGAAAAGCTTTTGACAATATTCTGATGTTAACCTAGTACTAGCTTTTAATTTTTAAATGGAGTGGCTAAGGCTGTCATAATCCTGGTGTGGTTGTCTCTTTAACATTTTCATCACCATTATGCATTATCTAACAGGGTTTCATTGTGTTATTAAAGCGCAGCCTTTTCTGCCGGCTCTCTATTACTCCCTGAGATCAGGATTTAATCAAGCGAGACTGGATCTTTTAGTTCAACACCATTTCAAAATAATTTTTCTTAATATGAAAATTACTTTTTTTTATTTTTGGAAAGTCACAGTCAATAAACTCCGTCGCGGGGATAAAAAAAAAATATGAAGTCTTTCATAATATATTACACAGAGGGAAATCGTTTGCTTTGTCCTCTCTCCACGACCACCCCAGCTAAGGTCTTCAAAGGTGATCTTTTATTGCATTTCGATTTGTGTAATTAATTGCGTATATGATAATATGTTGACTGGAGTCCTTTGAACAAGTCACGCTAAGTCGGCGCTGAAAGGCAAGGATTTGTACACATAAGAATCATTCAACCGTGGAAAGATTTGTGGACTACAAGTTTGCAGTCTGGAGCAACACACACTAATTATATTACATCTTGATATATCAATATACATTAACTATTCTATTTGATAAAATGCCAGCATATTATGATTGTGTCCATTTTAAGTCTTAAATGATGACCAAGAACATGTTTGGTACAGAAAATATACACCTTACTCAATATGGGTGACTTATATTGTATTATCCCTTCATAAGTTTCAATACTCGCAAACCTGGAGTCTAATCAGAGATGGACGTGGGACTTTTTCACCTCAGTGATATAGCTCAATACACGGAGCCAGTTGAAAGAGATATGGAGAGTGTCCATTCACTTTTTTCAGATCCATCAGTTTGGAATGTTCTCACAAATACTGTAAGGTCTACTTCACAAGGGTTTTAAGATTTAACGAAAAGCACATCTATTTCATAAACACTACAGCTAAGATTCAGCTCTAAGTGCAGGGTGACGCAGCTGCGTGAAAAGGGAGGAAGGGCGAGTTGGAGAAGAGGGAGCGGAAGAGAGAGAGAGAGAAAAAGAGAGAGAGAGAGAGAGAGAGAGAGAGAGAGAGAGAGAAAGAGAGAGAGAGAGAGAAAGTATGAGAGATGATGTTTTATCTTTTTATGCTGCTGACATTTTGTTAAATGCTTTCTAAAAGTGCCTATGGCTTACACTGTGGGGGAATGAGCACTAAAAATTGCACTTTCTTATTTTCAGTATCATTTACCTGATTTCCACTCAAAATCGTGACTTCTAAATGGCAGTTCTTAAGAAATACTGACTGGTGAAGTAGTTCATCTTCATGACGTAGATTTTATGTTTCCATGTCGAGTAGAAGAGTTTAGAAATTACAAATTATAATTAGGCTGACCTATTTTCTATTGACTTCAGTTCCCTCTTACTGGTCACGAAGAAAGTATAACAGAATCTCGCGTGAGTTTCCCGGATATCGTAAATGTTCCGTTAATTCATTGTCTGCTCAGTATTACATTTTTTTTGTTTTGGACAAAAGGGCTTATGTGGGTTTTCCGTCGATTTTTGTTGTTGTTGCTGTTTTGCATATTTATGATCTCTATGCTAGTGCTTTTCGCTCAACAAAATATTTCATCGAGATTGCAAATGCCTGCGATATAGGCTACTTACTCAAAGAGTTGTATTGAAACAAAACCACTTTTTTTTTTCAAACCAGTGTCGACAAGAGTGAGCCATTTAGTCGGACGAGATTACTATTGTTGCTGTGGCGCCAAAAATTTTTTTTTTCTTTACTCCTAATAATCATAATTTTTTAAAAAATTATCAAAAATTTTATAAAGCTGAGAACGTAAATTTTCACATAAGCATAGACCAATTCAACAAAGTTGTGGGGTACTGTAACTGATGATGTAAGTTGACAGAAGCTAAGAGCTGAAGACATTGTTGGCTTTTTGATATCATCTGGTATTTCTCTTGCTTTCTCGTCTTCAATGTCAGTGATGCTCCTATGGTAGAGAGGTGGCTTTCCATTCTGTGAGCTTGGGTTATTGTGCAGGATGTACAACTTGGTGTACTACATAGATAGGGTACTCGGGCTGTTTGGCATGTTTGTCTAAGTAAGGCAATCCAAAGCAGAGATATTGTAGAATTAATTTTAGGACTGCGAGTCGTTCTAGCATCAAACATTCAAAGTCCAGGCCATCTCACAGATTTGTAGTTATCTGAAATGCAAAGGAATATAGTAAGCTTAACATGTGACTTAATACCTAAAGGTCTGAATTTTTGTCCTCATACTGAATTGACAAATTTCTCCAGGTTTGTTGTGATAGCTGGTTTTAACATTTAATCGGTAACATCTTTTTTAACCTCATCTGAAGTCTGGCTTAAAACTTATCGTTGTGTCTGTCTAACATACAGTTGTATACTAGCATGAATGTCTGATTTTACATCTAGCTCAAAACTCGTCATCTATCTTATCTTCTTAAACGTTGATCTCTTAACACTCCACTTAACACTCTGTCTTAACACCAGTCTCAATCTCTGTCCTCGCCTCTGACTATGTGTCTGACTTAAGAGTTGCTTTAACTGTGCAGATGTGCCGAAATGAACATGTAGACCTATCTAGTGGGTTTACAGTAACTGTGTAGTATGTTTCATGCATAATGTGCTATTGCCCATGGCCTTGAGCAATCTCTGTGTTGTGAGCTTAGCTATCCATGTTTAAAAAGGGGATAATGTCATCACTGTTCATTATCATCATCATCTTGATGGCAACCGTTGTCGATGACAAAAATAAAGGATAGATATCAAGCAACATTTATTAACATAACGACGATACTGAGGAAGCAACTTAATGTTTAGACGTCTTTCAAAAGAATCTAGATCTTTGTTAATTAACAAGTGTGTATACTAGAAAGACAGATAGAATGATGAAAGCAAAAGATGCATTTCATCCATAAAGATAAAAACTAGATTCTCGCCTAAATAGACCATTATAAAAGTCGATATATACTTGCAATGAAGGTGTTGTAGAGGTGGCAATGAGGTAGTTAAAAAACATGGAGTTGGAGACATGACATTTTACATGTAGAAAAATTTTTTTATTATCATTTACCATCATTGTCAATGTCATTGTCAGCATTGATGTTCTGCTGCTGTCATCATCATCATCATCACCATAATCATCATCGCTTTTGGCTACTAAGTAGATAAAAATCTCGTTAACCATTCATCGTTATCACCATCATCAACATAGTCGTCCACGCTATTGATGCTGTCATAAGAAATATTTAGACCATTGTCGTCGTCATCTTTGATATCGTTGTCGCCTGCAAAGCAGAGTCATCTTTGTTGTCGTCGTTATCTATGTAGTACATTGTTGAAGACCGCAAAGAACTGTGTATGGTTAGAGTACAATTTCAATCAGATTTGTACTGTGCCTTAGGCAGGAGAATTTATATATATGTAGGACTTAAGTTATTCACCCTCGCTTGCTCAACGGAAGTTAAAGGCACAAGGGGAAACAATTAGTTTCTCTTTCATGCACTTATGCTCTCGTTCATTCATTGTCTGTCGACTGTATTGTCATAGATTAGCACACACACGCGTTGACTGTACTTCAATGATAATTATGTTCACTTAAAGGATGTAATTCCAGCAGAATGTCATCTCAGTTAGGCTCATTTCTGAGGGCTTTAATTTTACAGTAATTTGTTGTGGCTGTTTCTAACAGCTTTTAATTTTTTAAATCAAATATATACCAAAACTAGTCCGTGTAAAGTCAGAGGATTTCAGAACTAAGGGTAATTAAAATGACATCTTGCTGGAATTGCCCAGGTATAGGTCGATTTGACTGGCATGCAGAAGTTTCTGTAGGTTAGGATTACGAAATCTGAAAAAAAAAGAAAGTTTCATAATGACTGAGATTTTATCACATTTAAGATTTTTCTCGCTTCCTTGCATGAGGATGCAGCCATTTTTTTTCCAGATATTTTTCCTTATGCATAATGCATAGTTTTTAATTTATCGCTTGCGTGACGTCAGAAAGCTAATTTGACGCATAACAGGGCATTCTGAACTTATACAAAGTAGGTTTAGTGAAAGGAGAGCGGATGCAGATAACCACTGTCTCATATGCAAAAGAGGAAAATTAATTTACTAACTGTCGCCGCCAAATGGTGCAAGCAAGACTGATGTAATTGACACACACACACACAAAAAAAGAATAGACAAACAGAAACAAGGTAGCGAGAAAGTTTTGTTTAGTTTTTCTCTTTCTTCAATTGTTTAATAATGAATGTCATAATCGTCCCGTTACGTCAACGCATTTCAAGCAGTTTAATCTACTTTCTTCGAGTCTAATGTATAAAAGGCCATCTCATTCTTAGACAAGTGCGGCAGTAATGGCAGAATCAGTTTTTGCAGATTAAATCATTCAAGGAATTAAAACGATCATGTTACATTTGATTATAGATTACTCCGAGTGTGTGAATTGGTTGGTCGACATTTACGTTGAACGTAATCATTTTGTTTTTTTTAAACTGCTGTCATAAACTGAAGATAAGAATAGTTAAAGAAAGTAAATTTCTTGCTGTCGCTCAAGGTTACTTGGTAATTATGTATGATTGTATGAGAAAATATCAAAACTTTCTTCAGTTAATGGATCCCTTGGCACGTGCTTATCACGTTTTGTCAGCACACTGATTAATTCAAATAGGTCGAAGAAAGAGGATGACATTGATTATAACTATGATGTAATCCATTTTTTTTTCGAATATCTAATAAAGTGAGTATTCATTGCTGATGTATAATCGTTACTGTCGATATTGTGTCCATACCGGGATCCACTGTTATTCTACGAAGATGGGCTAACAGTCGAGGTCAAGGTCAAACAAAATTTACTCTATGTAAAATGTTAGAATATGTGTTTAAATAAATCTAATTTTTTTTGCAGTATCATCATATCTAGTGGCGAAAAAAACCGCTTTATTGAATTTTGCGATCTTGTGTCTACAATTAAAATTTTTTTAAAAATTGAAACAGCAATATCGACTGATCAGCTTTTGGAAGTGAGTACTCGTGCTGCGATCCAGTATCGAAAGAACTCACCATTGATATCAAAGTTAGGATGATTGTTTGAATGAACTGCTCGGTCGGAATTAAAAAACATCATATATGCCGAAAAGATCAGTAAAGAAAAAAATTACATGTGAAATGAATAATGAAATAGTGTAGGAATATTGTAATCTCTGGTGACTTTTTTTTTTTAGCAGTAATGGTTATCTTAAGGGGAGGCACTACCCTTTCCCAGAGACTTTCATGCTCATGACATGGTGTGCAAATTATGCCAATGAGTGCACTGGATTTCTATGCAAAATTACACATCAATGCTGAATGGTGCATTATTCACCCTCGGTGGGAATGATCTTAGAACACGTGTCATTAGCGGTGGCACTAGTTATTTGACACCAGCTTTCACCCACGTCTCTTAAATTTCTTTATGCATGATCGGCTTTTTAGGATTTTCTACTTTGACAGAGAATTATTATAAACTAGCAACACCCTTTGATGTTAAATGGAATAACTTTATATTTAGACAGAAAAGCGGGAAAAGCCTCCTTAGGATCATGCATAAACGTGTCTAAGTGACGTGAGTGAAATCTAGTATAAAACAACTGGTGCCATCGCATATGATAGTCGTCTTAAAATCATCAACCTTGAGGGAGAAAAATGCACCACACAGCACTTTGGTGTGCAAGTTTGCATAGAAATCCATTGCACTTTTCGTGATACGTTGCACACCACGTTATGTGCATTAAAACCTCTGGAAAAGGGTAGTGATTAACACTAGGATTTGGCGATCTCGAATCTCATAATATAAAGTCGGCACATTCATTCTAATGTTCTAATCCTGTTTCTTCATTTTCTATATGAATACTGCTTCTGTATTTTTTCTATATATATCTATATTATAAGGATGGAACAGGTGCATGGCACGCTATTTTCAAATGCTGTAAACTCACAAACCGCTGTGCCGAAAATTCAGTCGATACTGTTAACCAGAATGAAATTCGTTCGACGAGGTTTAGCGTCAATGTCTGCTCATGGTGGGTGCAAGATTTCAGTAATAATTTATGGGCAAGTTTGTGTCATTTTCAGCATTTCACCATCTTTACGGATGAGGTTAAAATTTCAATTGCGTTTTCTATTCACCAATGACGTCATGCAGTGTGAAGTCATCGGGCGCCGTGTCAGCGGGAAAACCCGTAAATGTAGTTATCCAGTTGTGTCCCGTTCACGGGGGCTCACGCTGGTTCACTTTAGAACTACCGTACTATTACATCACAGGGATATGATAAATGCAAGGATCTCCATGTAGCAGACAATCTTATTTTATTCTAACGTGAATTGTTACCTAATATAATCTCCCATTCGTATAATGAATGTCCGTGCTAGTTTAAAATATTCATAAACAATTTCCCCAGACATCTTAACAACGTAATGTCGCTAAAGGTTTTGCTATTACTTTTGTCTCAGTTCGTAGATAATGGAGCAATGGTACCAGTGGCACGCTTCTGGGTTATAGTCTACTTTGAAGAACATTATTGAGCAAATAAAACAACATATTAAGCTTCATAAATTGACCATCATTAATAATGAATTCATTTAATATACATTCACAGCCAGCAGCTTTGTCCTTTTGAAGTTTCTGTAAAGCTAGTTTCAATCCCATTTATTTAAGATGAATTTTTGTATAACCACCATTAATAATAAATGAATTCAATATACAGTCAAAGCCAGTCCCTTTGTCCTTCTTAAGTCTGTATAGCTAGTTGCAGTTCCATCCAGGAAAACAGAATTTTTTTGTTTTTGCTTCTCATATAAAATTTGAATTTTAGTGTTGAGCAACGACTGGGTATTTCATCCAAGGTACGATATGATAATGCAATTTTACCCACGCCCCTGGAATTCAAGTTTATGTGGTTCCACTGTAGGTTTATCCACATTTGTTAACACAGTTCCGGCATCTCTTCCTGGCAGGTGTGAAGAAAGCCACAGATGAGCACCTGGCCCTGGCCGCCCTTAACAACTGGGCGGAGATTCCCAAGGTCGGCTGTCCCCTGGTTCCGGAACACGTAGAGACACGCCCACTTTTCCATCCCGAGAAGCCAGGCATTGAACAGGTA